>CM035785.1:26310786-26418286 GCA_020466265.1 Siphamia tubifer | reverse complement strand
CCCCCCAGAAATTTGTGGACATTTTTGTCATTGTTGTGGCCACATGCAAGTCCGGTTGTGACCGAGGCTATTATTACAGCGCACGAGTTGAACAAGGTTCATAATTTAGTGGACAAAATGAAGTTTGACCAATCCCTTCCAGACTGATCAGGTCATGCAGCCATGTACAGCACTACCTTCAATATTGATCACCAATTGATAACATCGACTACTAATTGAAAAATGGACAGAAACAAAAGCAAGTGCACATACAGCAGCACATATATTCTTTACACAAAACAGATCATGTTACTCAAGGCCATGAGCTGGAATTTTTTCCATTCAAACATAATGGTCACACTGGGTATAAATACATTTTTAAAAGATAAGGCACAAACAGAGCATGAAAACAACTGTGTTTTCATGCTATGTTTGTTGTCAGCTGTAGTTTAGTAGCCAGTTTCTTGCTTTTCATGACATTTGAGTGCGGGATGAGCGACTGGCGGCTCACTTCATGGCCGTAATAATATATCTTGCTGGGTGTTGATTGGTGTGGCCTGCATTAGCATGACACAAACCACTACAGTGGTAGGCTGTTTGCTCCACCTGAAACTGGGTTTTACCAATTCCACCAGCAGTAACACCTGACACCATTAGCATTATCATACTCACAGATTCCAGTACACACTTCCAAAACAGCCCCAAATAATTATTATTGTCTTTCTTTCTGCTCCTTTCAACTCATTTCACCCACTTCCACACCACATTAGTAGAAAACAATCTCACATTTTGTACGGCCTCTGCACTAGTTGATATAATTTTATGTTTCTTGTCAACTTTTAATTATTATTATTTATATTTTTTACAAAAGCATGGTGGACCACCGGTGGTTTTTACTAGTGGCCCTACCACCAGGCTGAGCAAGATTTCTGGGGTAAACCCTGGATAAGGATTGACAAACAGAGTCAATATTTTAAGGATCCCACAAAGTGAAGACCAAAGCTGTGACACATGAACACAACCCGACAAAAAGCCACAGTCCACAAAGACTACACCCCACAACTCCAACCAACACAGACTGAACTCTGTCCATCCAACAACAATGGCTGTAAGGAACCCAGTACTAAAACCCATGTGGTCGTGTGTGGTCACAAATGCACATTTCTTTCAGTCTTTCACATGTAGAATAATGAGTTGGCATCAGTGTAACTTAACAAGAGTCAGATGGTGCTTGTTCTCCCAGTGCATGATGGGATACGCTGCAGAAAATCTCACAAAAGTCCTGCTCTGAGCTTCAGGTGGTCTCAAACACCTGGAGCATCTGTGGAGTTTATCCAATAAAAAGGAGATACAGATATTTTCTGAATGACATGAAGCTCTAATTTACAGCTGATAAACAATTCCCTCTGGCACACGTTTTCTGTTTGAAACAAATCCAGACATGACTTCTACTGAAAAAAGAACCGCCCACATCCCTCTAATTTGACCACCCAATGTAGGACTGTAAAATCTGACCTGAGACACAGATTCAGCTCATTTACACGACCACAAAATTCCAATAACTGCCATGAATCACATCATTGTAATGATCCTGATCTGATGCTTTTATGTGCTGCAGAAACACAGTTTTTGGAAAAAATACTGCTTTAGATATTTCACTCCATTATTTGATTTATTTCCAGGTATGTACTTCTGTAGTGACGGTAGATTCATTGTCTTCTGCTCATGTTTGATAATGTCACCTCTGTTTTTACTCTACCAAGGAATGGTGGGGTTATGTTTTTACCAGTATTTATCTGTTTGTTGACTTCGCGAATTAGAGATTTGTAAAGTTATGTTGCTTTAACGGTTTGCATGTTTGTCTGTGTGTGTGTGTGTACGTGCACATTTCCTCTGTTCTCTCTCTAGCGTCGCCAATTCTTGACAGATCATTCTGACATTTGACCAGTAGAAGGAGACACATAAGGATGAAACAGCCTGAGTTTCAGTTGAATCGACTCACTACTTCCAGTCTGACGCCATATCGAATTTGTGTGTGCGTACACTTTTCCTCTGTTTGTACTCTACTCTAACTTCTTGATGGATCGTTCTGAAATTTGGCATGTACAAGGAGGCTGAAGTTAATATTTATTATCCCTAACCCTATTAACAGAGAAAAACAATAACCAAAAAACAATAATAACAATCAGATTATGTACTTCTCCAAATTCATAGAAAATAACATATTTTATATTTACATTTTCTATTCTTTATAGTTCTTTATTTTTTTGTATAATGTAAGACATGAAGTGCTTTTTAAATGTGTAGATTGAAGAACACACTTTAAGATCTTTATCTAGACTGTTCCATCACGTTACCCCACTAACAGAAGCTGCGTTTCCATTACAGTTTTTCGCAAAACAATATTCCTAAAATTTCGACAAAGTCTATTTGCATTTTGACAGTTGTTCGAGGCAGGAGCGCTGTAACTCTGGTGAAATATCATCCTACCAGATTTCACTGCTGGAAAATGAACACCCAAAACCTGTTGCATCTAGGTGTTATCGTAGTTACAGCGACAAAGTCATTATGTGGGGTCAAAGGGCACAAATCACAGATTTCTGGGAGAACATAGTGAACAATGAATTCACTGATGAACTGTGGATCCTATAATATAATTAATTATTTATTATTATTATTCTATTATTATGTAGGTTATTATGAATACTATAATATAATATTATGATGGATAATTCTGAATAATGTGTTTATTATGGATTATGATTCACCTTCTTCATGGCATCAGCTTTATTCATTCACCAAGGTCTGTATGTACTTTAGCCTGGCAGTGCTATCCCTATTCATTCCATGTATGCATCTTTGTGGTGCTTCATAGTCAGGGGATGTGGGGCTAAAAGGTTGTCTACAACCAATCAGCGTAATCTTTAGGATGATGTAGTTAGAGCACCGGAAAGTTGACGAAGGAGTAGAGAGAAAGTTAGAAATGACTAAACAAAATGGTGGATTATGGAGCTTAACGACTGTTGTTGCTTCTGTAAAAAGAATTTAAAGATTGCTGATGTTTCTCACGTTCTTCACAAATCTACACCTGTTGCTCACCATTACTAAAATGGTGTTTTTCATGGACTACTTATGGTTAAACATTAAGTGAACTTATACTTATGTAGTGCTTTTCCACCTTCATGCTGCTCAACGTTCTTTACATTATCCTGACATTCACAAACACTCACACACCAGTAGGTGCTGCTGTCAGACCTGCTGGGGGACATTTAGGGTTCAGTGTCTTTGCCCAAGGACACTTCAACATGTGGACAGTCAAAGGCAGGATTCAAATGATCAACCCTTCAGTCATTGGACACTGACTCACATCCACCCTTAAGAAAACATTTTTAAAAAGGCACAGTATTCCCACTTCCCCTGGGACCACTACACCACTAAATTCAGCTGTTTTAATCTGTACTCAGTTGACTGTACTGCCCTACAAAAGCAAAAAGGCAGTGACCGCATTTTTTGGGGAAGATGAGTTATTGTGTTTTTTTTGCAACATTCAAATTATTCTTTGTCATGTAATAAAATATCTCATTTCAAATGTCTGTCGGTTTGGAGAAAATTGGTGGGTGTTTGTACAGTAACTGCAAAAAGTACTAGTAAAGCAAAACAAAAAGGCAGTAAAGACCATTACTGTGTTCTTAACCATTTCTATGAATCTTTGTATTAGACTGAAACAGATTATGGAATTACTGTTTTTTCGCACTATAAGTCGCACTGGACTATGAGGCAAACTGCCAATGGTTTTTTATGAAGGTTTGTCATATATAAGGCACATTAAGCCAAGTCAAAACCATGAGATAAAAAGTAAAAATTGTGAAAAAAAGGTAAAAGTTATCAGATAAAAAATTATGAGATGACATCAAAATTCCCAGTCACTAAGTACTACCAGGATTAATCCATATATAAGGCACACTGTGGTTTCTGCAGAACTAGCTAATATGTAGTAACAATACTGCCTCATGTCCAATAACCTACCTACAAATACTGGGGCTGAACAATAAGAGAAGTTTAAGGTAATTTTTCTCAGTTTGCTGTCTGTGCAGTTACTGCCTTTTTACTTTGTAGGGCAGAGTTGCAGTTACCTGATAAAACATCACTTTATCTGATCATTCCAGAAAGTGGACAGTGCTCTATCTGGGTTTTACTGTGCATGTAAATGGCTTCCAACAGTCTGTTTGATCTTCAGTACATGATGCATGGATTAAATAAACCAGAAAAGAAACACTTTGATTACTGTGATCATATTGATTGTCAGAGTGGTCTGTTCTCAGTACAGGAAGGGAAACAAAGCATCCACAGTGGGTTTGATGTGGACACATATGAGCTCCACATGAACACCAGGTGTGAAGCTGCCGTAGTGCTTTCTGGCCAAACTCAATCATATTCAGACACAAAACATACATGAATGTTTTAATGAGTCAAGACAGGAAGTGGCTGTGGTGAAATCTAAGGTTGACCAACACTAAACCACAGATTAGTCACATTACACCAGTGTAAGTGTTGTGCAAGTGTGTGCACAGGAAACTGGCTCTCATTCATTAAAAAAAAAAAATGTTTGTTTTATTAGTCTTTTAAGGATAGAAAAAGAGAGGTTACAAACCCTAACAATGAATGTGACATTCTATAAATTATCAATAATCACTTTTTGCACAGCATTTTATTTTCTTGCACTTTTTGTAACTTTTATAATTATGTATACTCACTTACTGCACATACAAACTTGTGAACCTTTTATTTTCCTGCACTTTCATTTCTGATTTTACTTCTGTCTTAAGCCTTTGATCAACTTGTATTTCATTTCTCATACTGTATTTTCCACACTATAAAACACACTGGTTTATAAGGTGCACCATCAATAAATAGTTTATTTTAAAATGTTTTCAAATATCAAGTGCACTGGACTACGGGGTCGATTCATCTGTGTATCATTTGTTCATTCGTTTTTCAAAATAAAACAACAAAACAAGTCGTTTCTTCATTATTTGTTTCCAAACCCAAAATGAAAATCAGGTAGTGATGCGGTTTTTCAGTTTTCCTTTTGGGTTTAAATGAATAGAAACAATGGATTTCGGCCGTTTTCCATTTTATCCAATTTTGACAGAGTTACCGCTGTTTTTCCCAGTGTGTTCATTGAAACTTTATTACAGTACACATTCATTATTCATCATGAACCCAAAGAAAGTGATTCCCGGTGCAAATGAAAAGAAGAAGTGGGCTGTGTTATCAATAGAAGTGAAACAGGAAATGATAAAAAAAAAAAAAAAAAAAAGGAGGAGGCAGCCATTATTCCATCAACACCAATAAAAGACATGCTGGACACATTTCAGCAACTTTCCCAATTCCTGGGAAAAAAGACATCCCCAAAAACTGTCCACGAGTCGTGCTATCGCCCACTTTGACGACGTATGCCTTGGGCATTTTAGGAAGATTATGAAAAGTGGTCAAAGTCAATCGTCTTTGGATCAATATTTCACCAAATGTTCATCAACAAACATTGTTGAAGGTGAAAGTGACAATTCAAACAAGCACAATGGTGCTAACCTAATGATATATAGCACATCTACTAAAATAGTTAGCTTTGGAACATACCTCTGACTAAGTCATCACTGCAAACACAGGCATCAGGATTAGCATTAAATGGTAAATGGTAAATGGACTGCACTTATATAGCGCTTTTCCACCTTCATGGTGCTCAAAGCGCTTTACATTAGCCTCTCATTCACCCATTCACACACACACTCATACACCAGTAGGTTTCTAAGGTCTACAGTAAGTCCTACTGGGGGCCTAAGCCAGGGTTCAGTGTCTTGCCCAAGGACACTTCGACATGTGGACAGCCAGAGCCGGGACGCAAACCGCCAACCTCTCGGTCATTGGGCGACCCACTCTACCAACTGAACCACAGCCTGCTACTCCTGGCCGCAAACGCAGATTGAAAATCCACTTTTTATTGTGTTTTCTGTGACATTTTTCCATTTCTCACCTTCATGAATGACAATCTGGCGCTCTAAAAATATCACTTTTCCTTCTCTGGGTTAAAATGATTGGCGCAGCCATAAACTACATACACTCAACAAAAATATAAACGCAACACTTTTGTTTTTGCTCCCATTTTTCACGAGATGGACTTAAAGATCTAAAATTCATTCCAGATAGACAATATTACCATTTCTCTCAAACATTGTTCACAAATCTGCCTAAATGTGTGATAGTGAGCACTTCTGCTTTGCTGAGATAATCCATCCCACCTCACAGGTGTGCCACATCAAGATGCTGATCTGACATCATGATTAGTGCACAGGTGTGCCTTATACTGCCCACAATAAAAGGCCACTCTGAAATGTGCAGTTTTGTCTCACAGCAAAATGCCACAGATGTCACAAGCATTGAGGGAGCGTGCAATTGGCATGCTGACAGCAGGAATGTCAACCAGATCTGTTGCTCGTGCATTGAATGTTCATTTCTCCACCATAAGCCTTCTCCAAAGGCGTTTCAGGGAATATGGCAGTACATCCAACCGGCCTCACAACCACAGACCACGTGTGACCACACCAGCCCAGGACCTCCACATCCAGCAGGTTCACCTCCAAGATCGTCTGAGACCAGCCACTCAGACAGCTGCTGAAACAATTGGTTTGCATAACCAAACAATTTCTGCACAAACTGTCAGAAACTGTCTCAGGGAAGCTCAACTGCATGCTCGTCATCCTCATCGGGGTCTTAACCTGACTCCAGATCGTCGCCGTAACAGACTTGAGTGGGCAAATGCTCACATTCGATGGCGTCTGGCACGTTGGAGAGGTGTTCTCTTCACGGATGAATCTGGGTTTACATTGTTCAGGGCAGATGGCAGACAGCGTGTGTGGCGTCGTGTGGGTGAGCGCTTTGCTGATGTCAATGTTGTGTATCGAGTGGCCCATGGTGGTGGTGGGGTTATGGTATGGGCAGGCATCTGTTATGGACGAAGAACACAGGTGCATTTTATCGATGGCATTTTGAATGCACAGAGATACCGTGATGAGATCCTGAGGCCCATTGTTGTGCCATACATCCATGAACATCACCTCATGTTTCAGCAAGATAACGCACGGCCCCATGTTGCAAGGATCTGTACACAATTCTTGGAAGCTGAAAATGTCCGAGTTCTTGCATGGCCAGGATACTCACCGGACATGTCACCCATTGAGCATGTTTGGGATGTGCTTAACCAGCGTATTTGACAGCGTGTGCCAGTTCCCACTAATATCCAGCAACTTCGCGCAGCCATTGAAGAGGAGTGGACCAACATTCCACAGGAAACAATTGACAATCTGATAAACTCTATGCGAAGAAGATGTGTTGCACTGCATGAGGCAAATGGTGGTCACACCAGATACTGACTGGTTCTGAGTCCCCAGACCCCCAATAAAGCAAAAAAAATGCACATTTCAGAGTGGCCTTTTATTGTGGACAGTCTGAGGCACACCTGTGCACTAATCATGATGTCAGATCAGCATCTTGATGTGGCACACCTGTGAGGTGGGATGGATTATCTCAGCAAAGCAGAAGTGCTCACTATCACACATTTAGACAGATTTGTGAACAATGTTTGAGAGAAATGGTAATATTGTGTATCTGGAATGAATTTTAGATCCATCTCATGAAAAATGGGAGCAAAAACAAAAGTGTTGCGTTTATATTTTTGTTGAGTGTAAAACATAGACATTTTCGTCAAGCTACTTCACTTCCTGCCCTCCATGTGAAAATCACTTGCTGATCATATAGACTTAGACTTAGACAGACTTTATTGATCGCTTGGGGATGGCACCCTTGGGGAAATTAGATTTCCAGCAGCTTGTACAAGAAATAAATAAAATAAAAACAGAATAAAATAAAGATAGAAAGTGCGAGTACAGAAAAAAACAAAAAACAGTACTCAATTATTGCACAGCATTATTGCACCGTATGAGTGTGACGCCACATGAAATCAAGCTATTCATCCATGTACTTAATGTTTGACGGCAATGGTGATGATGAAGGTAAGAGAGCTGTGTTTACGAGTGAGTACGTACCTCTGCGGAAACTTTTCAGTCAAATAAAGTAGACGAACTGTGAATTTAAAAGTAAAAAGCAAAAGCATGAAAGTGGCCCAGAGTGTAATGATATCAGACCCACACTAAGATGATTGAGAGGCGAAAAGTGAACTGGGATGAGTGAAGCCTTGGTGACTCAGCTTTCAGATATTTCTACTAGAGAAACCCTGATTATACACTTGTTTTCATTTGGGGAACCGTAGGGAACTTTTTAGTACTAGAGAGAAGGGAAAGACAAAATAAAAGTAAGGTCAGAATGTGGGCGGAGCTTGTTTTGGTAGCCTCTGCTCTACACAGGGTTTGTTCTTCCTCCTTTAGGTGAAAAACCTTCCACTGACTGGAGCGACTATGATAGGTTTTCTTCCCATAGTGGTTAAGCATCATCTTGCAGGAAGCCAGTCTCTGATTGTGTGGTTGCATCATTGGACCAGCACATTTTGCACTAATTTTTTTTTTTATTGTAATCTCATTTTCCAATCAGAGCTAATTGTTCTGGCTTCCAAACTGGATCAAACATGTCGCCAGCTGATTTAGCTCATGCTCTCTTTTGGCTCATGTGGTTCTTCATGTTTCCAGATTTTATGTTTCTATACCTTGTGCTTTATGGAGGGCTACAAGTGCCAAAATTAAATTAATAAATACATCATTAAATAATTACCGTATTTTCCACAATATAAGCTGCACTGGACTATAAGGTGCATTAAGTGAAGTCAAAATTATGAGATAAAGCCAGAATTCCCAGTCACTAAGCACAACCATAATTAATCCATATATACTGTCACTGTAATTTTTGGAGAAAATTAAAGTCTTAAGTGCACCTTATAGTCCAGAAAATACAGTAATTAAATATGTAATTAAAATTAAAAATGGAATTAAATATATACATGTGTTAATTAATTAAAATACCCAATCGTTTTATGTTAAAAAAACACGATCATTTCACATATTATAATATTATATTACATTACATTACATTACATTACATTATATTATATTATATTATATTATATTATATTATATTATATTATTTTGTTGCAGTGGATCATGAATTTATTTTATCAGTCAACCTCGTCCATCAAAGTAAGTGGGCGGGGCTAAATTGAATCTAGTCAAATCCAGTCCAGTGGGAGTGTCGGAGCCAGAGTCTAGATTTTTATTAGTTGTCAATAAAGCTTATTTTCCAAAAGTATCCAAACAAACGTAGAGGTTAAAGGTCATCCAATGTATGAGAATGTGTTCACAATCATTTATCTGGTGAACCAATCTTAAGACCCGCCCACAGGGGAACTAATCAGCTGTTCTCGGCCACTGACTATGATGGATGAGGTTAACAGATAAAATAAATTCATGATCCATTGCAACACATTAATTAATTAATTAATTAATTAATTCCTGGTGGATCATGAATTTATTTTATCTGTGAATCTGAGAAAAAGGTGATTTATGAGAGATTTATTTGCATCACAAAACTGCCACAGAACAAAAACTCACACCTCGTAATTGGTTGAAGCTACTTTCTCTCAACAGCGATCAATGTGTGTTGTCACTGCTAAGAGCTGTGCACCTGCATGTAACAGCTGCAAAACTGCCCAACAACGGATGAAAGTAGTTTGCTAAGGCCCAGAAAAAGTAAAATGACCAAAATATTCAATAAAATAAAAAAATGACCAAAAATATTCAGTAAAATGAACAAAATGAACAGAATAATAAAAAAATCAAAAATCAACAACATGAACAAAAATGATTAACAATATTCAGTAAAATGAACAAAAATGACCAAAATTATTCAGTAAAATGAACTAGAATGACCAAAATATAGAGTAAAATGATCAAAAATGAACAAATATTTTGTAAAATGAACAAAAATGACCAACAATATTCAGTAAATAAATATTCAGGGGTAAGTCACTGCGGGTGCACCAGAGTAAAGACACTGATGAACAATACAGAACTATCCTTTTATTATTTAATAATGCATGTATTTATTTAATTTTGTCCGTTTTATTCCTCCATAGGGCTGCTAGTGTTAAATTCAGAGGTTGTGTGACTTAGGGGGTTTTCCCTTGTGGACATCTACTTCAATTTAGTTGTTGAGATGAACCTTAATATTGGAATGTGAGTTGTGCATAAAAGCCGTCAAACATAGGTCAGTTTGGCAGTGAAAGTGAACGATGCATTTCCTGCTCAGTAAAAGTGCTTCTCTTTAGGAATGTGTTCAGGTGCCAGAAACCAGCAGGGTTTTTTTCTGTTCTTAATAATACTTTTAGTTCAAGCCATTTCTCATTTTAGTTTCTGTAGCAACATATAACACACCAGAGTATTCCCTGCAAACGGAAACATAAAAGCTTCTACGCTTCACAACACAAGGAAGAAATCACACAGTAAATCTGCCAGTGTAAAAAAAATAATAGTGTCAGAGTATTTTAATTCTTTCACTGGATTATATGGTGCATTGAAGTCAAAATCATGAGATAAAAAGTCAAAATGATAAGATAAAAAAAGGCAAAATTATGTGATAAAAAGTCAAAATTATAAGATAAAAAGTTACAGTCATGGGATAAAAAGTCTAAATTATGAGATAAAAACTCTAAATTATGAGATAAAAAGTCTAAATTATGGAATAAAAAGTCAAAGTCAAAAACACAGTGTACAGTATTTTACAGTCTTTCAGAGTTATTCTAACACCAGTGTTGATGAAAATAACTGGAGTTAACAGAGGTTTTACACTGTCAGTGTCATATATTCGATGTTATGGGGCAGTCATGGCTCAGTTGGTAGAGCAGGTCATCCAGTAACAGAAGGGTTGGTGGTCCTATTCCCTCTCTGTCCTATTCAGTCCTTGGGCAAAGACACTTCCCCCTCCTGCCTCCAGTGTCATTCACACTGAATTATGAATGTTTGGTGGTGGTCGGAGGGACTGTCGGCACAGAATGGCTGCCACGCTTCTGTCAATCTGCCCCAGGACAACTGTGGATACGTATGTAGGTTAGCACCACCAGAGGGAGCATGTGAGAGTGACTGAATCGCTAATGTAAAGCAGTTTGGATGCCTTGAAAGGCGCTATAGATATGTAATCCATTATTAAAATAAACTGATTCTGTCAGATTTAGTTTAACACTGATAAGAGTAAGATACCTTTCAGGGTTAAAAAAAATAATGACTCTGAAAAGCCCCGCCCACTGACCTCTGAACTCAAACTGAGTGAGAAATTCAAATTGTTAAAAATCAATACTCTGGAGTAATTTATTTATGAACATGTAGTGTTAAGTAGGTTTAACACTGGAAAAGTTATTTATTGAGACTAAATTCTTCAGTGTTGAATGTAAACAACACTAGGTGTTACTGCTGACATAGTGTAAAAATGTATTCACACTAATTAGTCTAAAATATTAACTAGTATAAAGTTGACTGGAAATATAACTCTAGGTTCAGTGTAAATTTGACACTCTGTAGCTCTGTAATTAAATTGAACTCTTTAACCCCCAGAGGCCCAGACTGTTCACCCTTATATACCCAAATGTTAACCCTTAAATACCCTAATATTAACCCTTAAATGCCCTAATATTAACCCTTAAATACACAAATATTAACCCTTAAAGACCCTAATATTAACCCTTAAAGACACAAACCTCCATATTTAACCCTTAAAGACCCTAATTTTAACCCTTAAATACCCTATTAATAACCCTTATAGACCCTAATGTTAAATGTTATGTTAACACTGGTGATTTGACTGTGCAGTTGGACACGTCCATCCCTGTGGCAGATAAAGAGGATGATCTAAGATGGAACACAACACTGTAATGATCCAAATGGGAAAAAATAAAACTGTTGTAGAAACAAAAGTAGCTGAAAATATGGAAACAATAAAAATGAGCCATGGTGTGTTCATGACACCATCATCTTCCCTGAGCTGGTTTACTGCAGCGTAACGTTATGGCTGTTATCTACTGCTGTAATAAACCATGCAGGCAAATTTAAATCAGAACAACATGTCAATCAAGAAAAAACCCAGTGGGTTTACAGTAAAGTAGAACCTATCAGTGTCCTGAGACTCCACCCCCCACAACTGTTTAGACAACCAGCAGAAAAGTGATAGAGCTGCCAACGCAGACAAACACACTCAGATATAAACATGCTAGCTCACACACAGTCATGTTACTGCAAAACTGGGTGCACAACCTAGATATTTAGTTTAGTTTGGATGAAATGTGACCTCCTGTGAAGACAGAATAAGAACCCAAAATGGGCAGAACAATAGAAATGGAGCTGATTCACCCTGATGACTGTGAAAACCACAGAGGAGGGGGAGGAAACCTGTGGCTGCTGCTCTTTGTTTGGATGGAGAACGAAGCCAGGGTTTACTTCTACTCAGCACCACAAAAACCCTCTGAGACACAAACACTGCATTTATACATTTAGAAAACACTGAGCAACAGCAACACTCGGTACCTTTACATGTGCTTAGAAATTGAAATTATTGCTTTACTCCGATTAGGGACTTAACTGGAGTTTCCCAGAAGTCAGAGTTTACATGTCAGCAAGAGAAATTCAGATTATTGTTGGAACCTCTGACACTAGGTGGCGCTATGCACCCTTTCACATTAGCATGCTTCCAGTTGGTGCCATAGAAGAAAAACAATAACTAAACAAAAGAATCAGATTAGAAGCAGATATAGTTGGAGGACAACACCCAGAGAAGATGTAGACCACAATCATGACGATACAGACCATAAGAATGAAGATATGGACCACAAATTTTTGAGATCTCTGGAGGTCAAAGGTGACATGTGGCCAAATTTACCTGTCAAGCATAGACATATATATATATATATATATATATATATATATATATATATATATATATATATATATATATATATATATATATATATATATATATATATATATATATATATATATATATATACACATATAACCAATTATCAATATTGCAAAAGGTCAAAGAATAAGGTCAAGTTTAGCAGTAAGGTCAAAATCACATTAGTGGCTCCAATTCAAGAACAGCCTCAAAATAGGGGCGACATTAGGCAGTGTTACACAAGTTAATTTTGTCACCTTTGACCTCCAGAGATCTCAAAAACTATTGGTCATTGTTGAATATAAAAAGTCAAAATCACATGATAAAAAGATAAAATCACACAATAACAGGTCAAAATAATGCAATAAAATGTCCAAATAATGTGATAAAAAGTCAAAATCACATGATGAAAAGGTCCAAATAATGGGATAGAAAGTCAAAATAATCTGACAGTGTAATAGATGGTAATTTTGACACGTCACCTTTGACCTCCAGAGATCTCAAAACCTATTGGTCGTAGGTGATAACAACAATTATGAGAATTGTCGAAATTCTGCATTGTTTAGTACCAATCTGAGAGTTCAGTGACCCTCTGTTCTTGAGTTATAACCCATAATATGATTTTGATCTTTTAGTTAACCGTGACCTTGACCTTTGACCTTTACTCAAGTGGATCATTGCATCTGATGTGCATTAGCTATATGTATATGCACATGTAATTTAATGGCGATATCTTATGTATTCTTTGAATTATAGCATGATATGTCTCTGCAAACACATATACACAAGGTAATTACAATAATCTCACCCAAGGGCGAGATTAGTTCTTTGAGGGGAGACTCACTATCCCATAATTTGCAAAGCACTGCTCTCAGATGTTTCCCCCTCCCCCAGTGAACAGTAAATCACAGCAAACAGAAGCAGTGTTCAAACGGCTGCTCATACAAAGCCAACTTTTCTAGATGTGATTTTTCTAATATTTTGAACTTGATGCGTTTCCTACATTTTTCAGCTCTGCAACATTTTTCAGTTCTTGCCCAAAGGCACATGAACTTTGTGGTAAACAAACCCAACATGCACATCTTCCCCCTCCCTCTGCTCAACCATCAGCCTCCTTTGTGTCACTGACTTTTGCTCGGCAGCAAATCACTGAGAATGTTCTGGACACTGAAGGAAACTGTTACTGTGACTGGAACAAACAAACATTATCTTTATCATATTAGCGACGTTAACATGATGGTTTTTGATTCTGAATTATTTATTCTGAATAAAATACTTCTGAATTAAAACTATTTCCTTTGTTTACATGGATGTGTTATGGTATATTTGGCTCTAGTTAATTGGTCTTTCAGAGCTGGAGGTAAAGAGGGTTCTGATTGGGCAGAATGGCCGCTTAATGTCTGGATGACTACTGGAAGAAAACCATGGCGTCCACTTCCTGTTTTGTGTTGGTTTAAATGATCAACATGTTAGACCAGATACTACATGTGATGTTTATAATTATAATTACGAAGGAGCAGCTCAACCCAATCAACCATAGGAATCAACAAACTAATGACCAAAGCCCAATATGTGCGACATCGACCACAAATATGTATGAAATCGACCACAAATATGTATGACATCAACTACAAATATGTGCAACATCGGCCACAAACATGTGCAACATCGGCCACAAACATGTGCAACATCGGCCACAAATATGTGCAACATCGGCCACAAACATGTGCAACATCGGCCACAAATATGTGCGACATCGACCACAAATATGTGTGACATCAACCACAAATATGTGCGACATCGGCCACAAACATGTGCAACATCGGCCACAAATATGTATGACATCGACCAGAAATATGTATAACATCAACCACAAATATGTGCAACATCGACCACAAATATGTATGACATCAACCACAAATATGTATGACATCAACCACAAATATGTATGACATCAACTACAAATATGTGCGACATCAACCACAAATATGTGCGACATTGGCCACAAATATGTATGACATCAACCACAAATATGTATGACATCAACTACAAATATGTGCGACATCAACCACAAATATGTGCGACATTGGCCACAAATATGTATGACATCAACCACAAATATGTATGACATCAACGACAAATATGTGCGACATCAACCACAAATATGTATGACATCAACCACAAATATGTATGACATCAACAACAAATATGTGCGACATCGACCACAAATATGTGCGACATCGACCACAAATAAGTATGACATCAACCACAAATATGTGCGACATCGACCACAAATATCTGCGACACCGGCCACAAATATGTGTCATCAACCACAAATATTTGCGTCGTCGACCACAAATATGTGTGTTATGGCAACCAGACCAGGTACATGTGAACAACGACAGAAATAAAGTTAAAGAGGAATTAAGTGCCAATAAATGTAAGGAGTACAATGTACAGATATTTATAGAAATGTAAAGAGTATATGGACAGCTGTGGCTCAGTTGGTAGCTCAATGACTGAGAGGTTAGCGGTTCGCGTTCCAGGTCTGGCTGTCCACACGTCAAAGTGTCCTTGGCCAAGACACTGAACCCTGACTTCGGCTGCCAGTAGGACTGAACTTCGACCTTAGAAACCTACTGGTGTATGAGTATGAGTATGTGTGTGTGTGAATGGGTGTGAAGCTAATATAAAGCACTTTGAGCACCATGAAGGTGGAAAAGAACTGTATAAGTACAGACAATTTACCATAAAGTACAGATATTTATATAAATGTAAGGAGTATGAAGTACAGATATGTATGAACAAATGTAAAGAGGAAAAGACCAAAGTTTACAGATAAATATTGAACTACAAATTTCTAAAAAAAAACAAAAATCTCCTTCAGTACAGTAATGTAGTACAGAACTTTACTTCCTACCTCTGAGATGTTCTTCGTGCTTTAACTGGACTAGTTGTGCTTGAACTTATGAGAACTCACACAGACCAGTTTGTCATAGTTTCCCAGAATCCAAGTAAAAAAACTAGAATAATAATAAAGATCATAAATAATTGTGTAAATTTTCTGAAATGTGTTAAACTTTTTTTTGTTGCATAAAATCATGTGTTTGATAAAATCTGCAGCACTTGCACTAACTGTTTCTATTATTCAAGTATTGTAAGTACCATAAATGGGTTGACTGTTTTCATAGCAACTAAGTCTACTTTCTTTGGGAAGGTGTGAATTTTTTCCAAACAGTTAACATGTCATGTCCAATCACAACTCTATGAATACAAGTGTTCCCCAGATTATTTGAATATGAGAGAGAGGTGCCAGGTGAAGAAATAAGAGAAGAAAAATAGAAATGATTATTGGAAAATGGCTGAAAGCTGTCTGGACACTTCAGAACAGAACCAAACTGAGATTGACCATGGGGATGGGGGAGGGGGGGTCAAACACGGGTTAATCACTTCATACATGTTTAGTTACAGATTGGCTCCACACAGGAAAAAGAGCTGTAATGGGTTTTTACAACAAAAGTTACTGAGTTACCTGGTGGGGTCTGTGGTCAGCAACAGCTAGCAGGGTCACCACACAGTAATGTCCCCTCACAGACAGTAATGTCCCCTCACAGACACAGTTTTAAAGGTGTTATTCTGCTGAAAACCACTTTTCCACGCTCCTTTTGGAATCTGATGGGTCACCCTGAGTTACCAACACATGCTGTGTTTGCTGCGTGGTGTGTCCCCTCCACTGACTGGATTTCCCATTCATAGAATGGGAAATGCCGAACAAAATCGTGGAGGAAACCGGTTCTTGTGCTCTTTGTGGCTAGCTAGCCTAGCTGGATGTTACTCTGGGATGGTAAAAACACATAGAGCCAGGGGGGAAGGGGAGTGTTCCTTCATTGTCAGAGCCAGAGACACCTCATTAGTGTGTCAGCCAGAGACGCCTCATTAGTGTGTCATGGACATGTATGCAGAAGCACCGGTAAACTCTGTTGTTCGACCTCAAGTCATTTTTCTACCCTCCAAAAACAGCTGGAGACAAAGTACCCCACAGGTTTTTTTTAAACACAACCAATGCACAATACATTCAATAACAACGGGGAACAAAACAATATTAATGAAATAACCATGGAATGACTCCCTTAAAGGGGACATTCTTATAAATGCACTTTTTAATATTTATGTCTATGTGAGGAGATCCTTACTAACTAACTAACTAACTAACTAACTAACTAACTAACTAACTAACTAACTAACTAACTAACTAACTAACTAACTAACTAACTAACTAACTAACTAACTAACTAACCCTTCAGTTATGATTCATTTCCTGTTACAGGAGGATGAAAACATTTTCAATGATTCTCTATGATTCCTACGTCACATGGATAGATCCATTTGAATACCCAACCCTACCAGCTCAGCTAACCCCACCCACTGGTCACATGACCGCTGCTCACAGATCTGACATTATTCTCTATCAGCAACAAAAGGAGTATATCGACAAAAGCTTGTCAGTATGTTTCCTGCTTTGTACTGCTTGCACAGAAATACATAAGGTTTAGACGCTTAATCAGATTCACTGCTACAGATAAGAAGAAGTGCTGGCAGACAACCAGAGAGAGAGACACCAGAGAGAGAGAGACACCAGAGAGAGAGACACCAAAGAACTGAGACACCAGAGAGAGAGACATCTAAGAGAGAGGCACCTAAGAGAGAGGCACCAGAGAGAGAGACACCAGAAAAAGAGACAACAGGGCGAGAGACACTCCAGGGAACTGAGATACCAGAGAACTGAGACACCAGGGAAGGTGAGACACCAGAGAGAGAGACACACACTAGAGAGAGAGACAAGAGAGAGAGACTCCAGTGAACTGAGACACCAGGGAACTGAAAGACCAGGGAACTGAGACACCAGGGGACTGTGTTCACTGGTGGAAAATGGACATGATACGTCCCCTTAAATTGATCACTGTGCCGACATTTACTTCAGTTTCAAGTATCACCTTGTTCTACAGAATTCCTTATGGTCCAACTAAAGCAAAACATGACTTTAAAACTAAAAACGTCTAATCTGTCAAATTGTCTGTGTCTCTGAGGGGACATTATTGTATTCTGACCCAGTAAAACTTTTGAATGAGGCCCTAGAACTACAACAAGTGGTAGAAATTCATCCAAAGTCAGCTGAAACAGATGGAAAAATGTGCGTCTGCTTGATCAGCCTGGTCTGTTCAAATAAAGATTTGACTGAAACTGATGTGAAACAAGTATTTATGCACAGACACAACGGATCAATCTGCTCGCCCCAGTGTTATTTACAAAAATCTATTTGATCCCGGTCTTTGCTGAAGTGCCTTTAGAAACACAGCAAAGAAACTAGGCCTTGGTCTAATCCAGCTCCTCCAACAGCACACGTCTGTAAAAAGCCAGAAAGTCTGGAAGAGTGGGACGTTGACAGTGAACAGATCAGATGGTCTGGCCTGACACCACAACCACTGACTCATTTATTAAAGGATCTTCTTACGCCAACAACCAAAGCCCGGCCAAACTTTAGGCTTGAAAACAAAGGTATGTAGACGTCACAGTGAGTGATTTTCCTCTAATGTGTGTGATGGATGATCAGTTAAAACTCTTACATCCTCCTGTAATGTCTGACCTAAACTCATTTATTTCCTTTAACATATGCTCCAGCACCACAATATGAACATACAGTATAGAGCAGGGATTTTCAAATTATGGGATAGTGAACCTCCCCTAAATGAACTCAGAAGCAGCCCCCCCCCCCCTCCCCCCAACAATAATTTTAATAAACATATTTCTTTTTTTCGTTCGTTCATCATCTCCCGCTTTATCTGGGTCCAGGTCATAGGGGCAGCAGCCTCAGCAGAGCAGCCCAGACTTCCCTCACCTCAGCTACCTCAGCCAGCTCCTCCAGGGGGAATCCCAAGGCGTTCCCAGGCCAGCCCAGAGATTTAATCCCTCCAGTGTGTTCTGGGTCAGCCCGAGGTTTCCTCCCAGATGGTCATACCCGGAACACCTCCCCAGGGAGGCATCCAGGAGGCATCCTCACTAGATGCTCGAGCCACCTCAGCTGCCTCCTCTGGACATAGAGGAGCAGCGTCTCTACTATGAGTCCCAAGCTTCTCACCCTGTCTCTAAGGCTCAGCCCGGCCACCCTGCGTAGGAAAGTCATTTAGGCTACTTGTACCTGTGACCTCATTCTTTCAGTCATGACAGCAAAGCTCATGACCATAGGTGAGGCTCAGAAGATAGATCGACCGGTAAATCGAAAAATTCGCCTTCTGGTTTAACTCCCTCTTCACCACAATGGATCGGTTTAGCACCCACATTACCTCCTGCTCCCTTCTCCTGTCAATAAGTTTATATATATATATATATATATATATATATATATATATATATATATATATATATATATATATATATATATATATATATATATACATTTTCACATTTATGTATGCTTTTAACAACATCTTTTAAAAACATCAACAATTCTTTAGGCTTCTTAACACAGAGCATCATTAGGACCAATCCATGAAAAGACAAAGTTTAAAAAAGATTTCCTCCTTTTGTCATTCAACCCAGACACTGTGTCCTATTTCAATTTCACTTGAGGTATGATTTGGTTTTGTTCTGTAGTTAGCTGCACTAGACCCCCCCGTAGCAGCAGAAAATCTAATGTGCTACCATAGTAGTCTAGTCTTACGCTCAATGTAACTTTTGGCCGAGCAATCACGGTGTAGTATAGTCAGAGATCGGGTGTAATAAAGTGACACTGTGATGATGGGGAAAGAAACAGCCATAAACAACCATAGAAGAAGTACAACAACAGGTGGAGATTTCCTTTTATCAAAGATCAGTGAAGAATGTGAGAAAACATCAGCAATCTTTAAATTCCTTTTACAGAAGCGACAACAGTCGTTAAGCTCCATAATCCACCATTTTGTTTAGTCATTCCTAACTTTCTCCAGACTCCTCCGTCAATTTTCCGGCACTCTAACTACGTCATCTGAAAGATTACGCTGATTGGTTGTAGTACTGTCCTATTGCATACAGAGGGATTTGAAAGACAACCTTTTAGCCCCGCCTCCCCTGCCTATGAAGCACCCATACATGAATTGAATGATAGCGCTGCCAGGCTGGCATTTTTGTGTATGTTTACTACATTTTACTAAATTTTTTGTACATTGTAGTATATGTTGACTACATTTTACTCTATTTTTGTGCAATTTAATATATTTTTACTACATTTTACTCCATTTTTGTGTAGTTCTACTGCATTTTACTGTAATTATGTTAGCCTAGTTGCACTACACCCCCCTAGCAGCACCACTAGACCCATACATGTAATGAATAGAGATAGCTAGTAGTTAGCCACATTTACACATAATTTTATTTTATTTTTTTCTCATGTCACGCCTCCGCTAAAGTTGTCTGGCACCTCCCAGGAGAGGGAGGCCCACCTCACTATTTGAAACCATTGGTGTAGACCATTTCCTAAATAAGATCTACATCATACAAAGACTGGAGAAAGAAGGGAAATGCTTCTGTCAAAAATATAACTTGTGATTAAATAAGTGTCTCCATAATGACTTCCTCCTTCAGATGAGTTGTTTATGGTGTGTTTGATTCCAAAACACACCTCCTCTATTATTAAACTGTATTTGGATGAACAGATTTTTTTCTTCTTCTGAATGGATGTAGTGCAATTACAAGTGCATCCCATCCTCTGCCATCAGACTGTTTCTACTTTTTTAGACTCTTCTCCCTGAGGGGCATGCCTTTTCTAAATGCTTGAGCTCTGGATTCAAGCTGAGAAAGTTCAAGTTCAACTCATCTTTTATTGTTGCAGAGCCAGGCTGGTGGAATTCAGCTGCACAGACAGAAACCGCAGCGCAAGCTTTGTTCAAATCTGACGTTATTCACGTCTGTTTAACCCTTCAATGACAACCATTTTAATAAGACCATTACAATTATTTATATTGCTTTTGTACACTTTACATTACAGATTGCTAATAAGGTGATAATTCTATGGTCATTTTGATGTAATTTCATTGTAATACTACTACTACTACTATGACTACTACTACTACTACTAATAATAATAATAATGGATTTGATTTCTATAGCGCATTTCAAGGCACTCAAAGTGCTTTACATTAGTGATCCATTATTCATTCACTCTCACATGTTCCCTCTGGTGGTGGTAAACTACATATGTATCCGCAGTTGCCCTGGGCAGACAGTCCCTCTGACCACCACCAAACGTTCATACACCAGTGTGAGTGACACTGGAGGCAAGAGGGTGAAGTATCTTTGACCTAGGACACAATAGATTGACTAGGACAGGGAGGGAATGGAACCCCCAACCATTCGGTTAATGGACGACCCACTCTACCAACTGAGCCATGGCCACCTCATAATGCCTTTGTAACCGCTCATATCAAGTCATTTCATGCAGTCACAACATACCACCACATAAATGATCATCTTAATGAAAACTGTTTGCATCACTATTACCTAGAAATTGCAGAGTAATTACACTACATAGATATCACATGTAATAAGTGGTTATAAAGGCATTATGACCATGAAATGACATCAAAATTACCATAGAATTACCACTGTATTAGTGATCTTACCATATTGACTCTGCTGCGTTACAAACTAAACTACAATAATGAGATGATGCCATTTTGGTTATATTTGACTGAGCTTTAGTTATCGCTAATACTAATGGAAACACGAGTTTACAAAAATCTCATCCTCAGTTCTGTTAGTTGACAAATGATGACATATTCACCCGACAGACTTTCTTTAAGGAAAGTCTTATTTTCTGTCCTAAGGATAGATGGGACGTATAGAGTTTCCACCAGTGAATATATGATATGAACGTCTGGAAATGACAGGATGGGAGGTTCAGCGCTCACACAAAACCCCCGCTCCATAACCCCCCACATGACATGAAGGGAGGTTCAGTGGTCACACAAAACCACTCCATAACCCCCCCAAGAACATTTCAGGTTCACTGCTGAGGGGTCATGCACGAGGAACCCAGTGTTCTGAGAAAGACTGAAGGAGGGAGGTAAAGTAAGGAAAAGTACTTTATTTTGTCGCTATGGTTAGAATCACCTGGCTGGAGGATTTAATCTTAACAAAAATGTTTTTGGGTGTGATGGGGGAAACGGGAGCACCTGGAGGAAACCCATCCAGACACAGGGAGAGAAACATGTAAACTCCAAACAGAAAGGCCTAAACACTGCGGGAATCTATCCAGGGTCTTCTGCTGTGAGGCAACAGCGTTAACCACTCAGCCACTGTGCTGCCAGGAGGTGATGGAGGAGGAAGAGGAGGAGGAGGAGGAGGAGGAGGAGGAGGAGGAGGAGGAGGAGGAGGAGGAGGAGGAGGAGGAGGAGGAGGAGGAGGAAGAGGTCCACTGGTTCCACTGTGGAAAAACCCCAGTGACCCCAGTCAATAGTTGGATGACTCACCTGTAACAGGTGCTGTTCTTCCTTCCACTCCGCACACATGGATACTCTACTGTTAAGATCTTATTGTCTGGACACTGGCTCCTTTGGAAAACACACACACACACACATATAGAACAGATCAGTTTATATCTTATAACTAGTTTTGTGAAATGAATGAATGAATGAAAAGAGTGAATGAATAGAGTGAATAAATAATGGAACACTAATGTGAAGCACTTTGGGTGCTTTTTTATTCAAACGTGACATGATCGAGCCATAGGTGTTGACCCAAAAACCACCAGATTCTATCTTGTCTGAATCCTAAGATATTACCACCTATGTTTTAGCTGTTGACCTTTAGTGTCACCTTGACCTTTGACCTTCATTGCTCAAAATCTAATACTTTTTTCCTTGACCCATTATCTATCATTCCTGAAAGTTTAATCGAAATTTATTCAGAACTTTTTGCGTAATCCTGCTTACAGACAGACAGACAGACAAACTCAAATTGAATACGTCTTTGGCAGAGGTAACTAGAGCACTCCGAGAGTGCAGACCTCCGTGAAGCAGCGCAAGTCTGTTAAGGTCATAGATTTTGCCAATATAGCATTCGCTTGATGTCATATGATGTCAAAATGTGATGTCATAGACCTTATCCATGTTATCTCATCTGATGTCAGAAGGTAAGATGAAGTGAATGAAAAAAAACACCTGATGCTATCTGGTCTGGATTCTGAGATATCACCACTTATGTGTTTTAGATGTTGACCTTCACTGTGATCTTGACCTTTGACCTTTATATCTCAAAATTGAAAGGTTTCTTCTGTGACACATTATCAATCATCTCTGAAGGTTTCATCAAAATCTATCAATAACTTTTTGAGTTATGCTGACAAACAAATGCAGAGGTAATGAGATTAATCATAGGTGGATTTGTCTCGTCTCATCATCTGAACCCGCTTTATCCTCACTAGGGCGGTACACCCTGTATGAGTTTCCAGTTCATCTCAGGGCTGAACATATATAGACAAACAATCACTCTCACATTCACACCTATGGACAATTTAGATTAACCAATTAACCTATCAGTGCATGTGTTTGGATGGTGGGAGGAAACTGGAGTACCTGGAGAAAACCCAACACGGATACGAGATACAAATCCCACACAGAAAGGTCTGGTGTGGGATTCGAACCACGGTCCTTCGTGCTGTTAGGCACGAGTGCTAACCACTGCACCACCATGTCACCCTACAGGCGGATTCATTTTGATTAATCATGATTAAATATTCATTTTTAATATATATTAATTGTGTTTCATTTTTCATGAACAAACATTAACTTTAACTTTACTGTGATTCACTACATTTACATGATGTTTTTTAATCCAGAATTATTTATTCTGAATTAAATAATTCAGAATTAAATCTATTTCCTTTGTGTTTACATGGACGTGTTAATTCTGAATAAAGGTTACCATGGAAACAGGTGTATTCCGCTCTAGTTAATTGGTTTTTCAGAGCCAGAGGATTCTGATTGGACAGAACAGCCACTTAATGCAGGTATATCAACACCAAATATGTGCATCATCAACCACAAATATGTGCATCGTCATGGCGACCAGACCAGGAGCATGTGCAGAACGAGAGGAATAATGTTCCAGAGGAATGAGGTGTTTCCATGTCAGAGGAATTATTGAATTCATGTCAGAATAAACCAGTGAATTTATTCTGAATTCAGTTTCATCGTGAATTATCACTTTCAACTGGAATTAGGTGTTTACATGGTTCATCAATTAACCTTTATTCTGGATTAAATGTTCAATAACTAATAAAAAACTAATGAGTCCAGTTGTTGTTGGACGTCCACTCACACCCTGTGCACCCCCTGACCCAGTCTCTCAGGACACCCTGTGCACCTCCTGACCCAGTCTCTCAGGACACCCTAATAACATCTGTCATCTTATGTCTGAACACCGGTAACATTTGGCTTTTTGAACCGAGACCGATTCCAACCATCAGGCCTTTCCCTCTGCCTTCTGCATTTCTTTGAACATGACATTAGATTAGACGCGCTGCTCTGGTTCATGTGGGGGTCTCCTGTTGGGGTCTCCTCCTGACACCCCATCACACTAACACTGACTAAAAGAACTATCTGATGGTTTTTGGTTTAAAGTGCACTCATCTGACAGTGCAGGAACCTGTTTGGATATTCACTTACATGACCAGACAAATTTGTAAGATGGAGTATTAGAGCCACATGTGAAGAAAAAATCAGTTTGATATGACAAGAGTAATGTCGAAAATTCAACTTTAATCTCGAAATGTCAAGAATAAAGTTTAAGTCAAATGTGGAATTTTGTAGAGATATCAACTGTTCGGTAGCTGCAGGGTCTGTGTACCTTTTGATAGTTTAATATTTATAGAGGTGTGTGTAGAGGTTCTTCTATGTTGTCTTTGAACCAGCATCAATCATCATATAAAGATGACAGGGTCAAATTAATGACATTATAGTTTTCATTTACATAACAAAAGTACTAACTAAAGTCATTACTAAAGTACTAACTAAAATAAAGTAATAACTAAAGTAATAACTGAAGCAAATGAAGTAAAGTACTAAGTACTAACTAAAGTAAAATAATAACTAAAGTAATGACTAAAGTAATAACGAGTATTAAAGTTTGATCAAATGTGAGAAAACATCAGATTAGCTGAATGATGCTTTAAAAAATATTACAAATATGTTTCTTACTAATTCCAGTAAATATGAACATTTCAACATTTCAACCACATTGTGTTTTTTTCAGCCTAAAGAATAAAAACAGTGAGCAAAGAAATCTGGACTAAAGTTCTGGTAATTCATCCACCAAAGGGTTAAATGTAATAAAACCCTCATAATGTAATATAATGATGAGCTCATCATGTAATAATGTAATAACTGATTATAGCTCAGTTATATAGTAACTAATAATATAATAAAAACTAATAATAAAAACAAATAATATAATAAAAACTCATAATATAATAATGAGAAAAGTTGAATTATCACCATTTTATTCTTTTTACTTTTTCCACAGTTTAAGACATTATTACCTCCGCCAAAGAGGTTATGTTCTTGCCAGAGTTTGTCTGTCTGTTAGTTAGCAAGATAACTCAAAACCTTTTGGATGGATCTTGACGATACCACCAAGATAGATTTTGGTGATCCAGGGGGGGGGTCTACCTCGGCGGAGGTCTGCGCTCTCAGAGTGTTTTACTAGTTACACTATGAGTTACTATAAATATCAAACCGATATTTCCCCATCACCATCATCATCATCATAATCATCATCATCATCATCATCATCATCATCATCATCATCATCATCATCATCATCATCATCATCATCATCATCATCATCATCATCATCATCATCATCAGTCAGTGGTGTGTAACACCAGATCTTCCTCTCCTCAGAAAATTCCAGTATTGCTAGTGTTAACAGCTGTCTTTATTTTTCAGCAGTGCCACAATGTGTTCTTACCCAGAGGTGAATTTTTGACTTTTTATCCCTTCATTTTGACTTTTTTTTCCCAATAGACTAATTTTGGCTTTTTATCTGATAATTGAGACTTTTTGCCACATAATTTTGACTTTTTACGTCATAGGCCTACTTTTGACTTTTTAATCTCATAATTTGGCTTTTTTATCAGATCATTTTGACTTTTTATCACATAATTTTGACTTTTTTTCTCACATAATTTTGGCTTTTTATCACATAATTTTGACTTTTTATTGCATGATTTTATTTTTTTTTTAACTTTTTATCACATAATTTGAACTCTTAAAATTTGATTTACCTTACACAGAGGAGTCCCACAGTGTGTCACCCACAGTGTTTACTCAGAGGTGTCCCACAGTGTCTCACCCAGTGTTTACTCAGAGGTGTCCCACAGTGTCTCACCCAGTGTTTACTCAGAGGTGTCCCACGGTGTCTCACCCACAGTGTTTACCCATAGGTGTCCCACAGTGTCTTACCCAGAGGTGTCCCACAGTGTCTCACCCACAGTGTTTACCCATAGGTGTCCCACAGTGTCTTACCCAGAGGTGTCCCACAGTGTCTCACCCACAGTGTTTACCCATAGGTGTCCCACAGTGTCTTACCCAGAGGTGTCCCACAGTGTCTCACCCACAGTGTCTTACCCAGAGGTGTCCACTCCAAACGTAGTCCTGACAGAACTCGCGCCAGACTCCCACAGGAAAACTACACAGATTGCGCCAAACGGTAAAAGAGTCGCGCCATAAAGTTGACCCATGTCCGGGACAGATGATGTGTTTAATGAAACCGCCTTCACATTAGAAAAACGTAGATGTTGTCATGTGACAGTGCCGCGCGCGTGAAGTGGAATCCCAATAGAAGATAGTCGCGTGCGTATATCCCACTGCGGTGACGCGCGTGGAGCCTCTGGGATGGTAACTGCTGAATGGTGCGTTCACAGCCCCGTCCCAACTTTACGCACTGAGGCAGAACCCTTAGAGAGCTGTTGGGGGGGGGGGGTTACAGCCCCCTGTCTTCCCTAATCCCACTGGATTTACATTCCTGTCTTTAAGAAAAGGATTTAAGGCAGTGGATCTGTAGCTATAGAGGCATGTTTTACTAATATTACTAATAATCATTATGATCACTGGGATCATTAGATTAATTAGTTCTGATTACATGCGACTTTTTATTCCATTTTTAATCCAGAATAAAGGTTAATTCCTCTTTCAAATGAACTATAAACACCTAATTCCAATTGAAAATGATAATTCAAACTGAATTCAGAATAAAGTCACTGGTTTATTCTGAATCCGTGTATCATTCCTTCTTTAGTATTTCAACTGCCAATCAAAAACAAAAAAATATATATAAAAAAGGAGATGGATTCTTTTCTTTTATGTTTTCTTAGTCCAACATGAAAAAACAAATATATGGCTGGTTTTTCATATTTTGATTTTAGGCTCAGATCAAAAATACAAAATGGAAAATCGGACCATGTGACTGAATTTGATTTTTATATTTAATTATTTGTATTTGCGTGACCCGGAAGTTCTACGTTCAGGTAGCCATTTCATTTGTCAATATATATATTTTTTATTAATCATGCTTTGGTGCCAACACTGATAGCAACCAGGAAAGACAGAAGTAGAAGCAGGGACAGGAGAATGTTGACTTTGGAAGTCAGTCAGAATGAATGAAGTTTATTTGACATAATTCGATTAAATGGTGATAGCTTTTCTTTAGATAGTTAGCTGGTTATACTTGACACTTGGATGAAATAGTGATGTCTTGAACAGTTTATTGTCCAGAACTGTATGCATTTTTATGAAGGCTACACTGTTGTGTAGTTTACTCTTCCTATTGTAAAGACTAAAGAGCTCTGTGGCTGCTGCCTGAGATGGTTGAGCCATATATGAATAAAGTTTGATTTAAACTGTAGTCTGGGAGCCATAGGGTCGGTCTCGGAATTTTTGGTTAAAGGTTTTGTTTTGTTTCTTTTACTTTATCTTGTAGATTTGAGGTAGCTATTTAAGATTTAAGAGGGTGCCCGGTGATATCCTTTGGACAATTTAATATATTAACACTTTAATGCTCTATATACCCAAATAATGGAAGAAAAAAAAAAAAAAAAAAAATATATATATATATATATATATATATATATATATATATATATATATATATATATATATATATATATATCAATGTAAATGTACCAAGTTGACTATTCACATTTTTCTCTATATTTGTCATTCAAACACGTCAAATGTGGAATAATTAACCCTTTCATAACTTTTCCAAATTAGCGATGTTTATACAAGTATTGCATAAACTCTACAGTTAACGCAAAACAAGGATCAGTAGCTATGTAAGAACTATATACACCATGTATACACTCACACCAATGATACACTATGTAAAAGAACTACATCATGTTATAGAACTATTGCTATTATATATATATATATATATATATATATATATATATATATATATATATATATATATATATATATATATATATATATATATATATATATATATATATATATATATATATATATTGTAGTGCTCGTAAATTATGGGTTGATACAGAATTCACCTTTATACATAGATTCTCCCATAAGTAACATTGTGTGTTTTGTGTGTTAGCCGCGGCCCCTTTAAGAGTGCCGGTTACGTAGGACGTAAAAGAGAGTTCATGCGTGCCGCCATTGTTGTTTTTATTTATCTGAATAAATAAAGGAGACTCGCACTTCGCAGTCAGAAAAAGTGAGAAGTTTCAGGCATTCCTTTCGCATCGTGCCACTTCCACACTGGTGACCCTGACGTTGCTTACTGGACGTATCCAGATCGCCATGACCGCCAACGCTGTGTCTCTCAAGCTCCCCGAATTCTGGGAATCGTCAGCATCAGCCTGGTTCGCTCAAACCGAGGCACAGTTTGCTCTGCGCCAGATCACCGCTGATGACACGAAATACTACTACGTGGTGTCTGCCCTCGGAAGTTCTACAGCATCGAGAGTGGTGAGCCTTCTGAAACGTCCTCCGGAGGTAGGGAAATATGACACTCTGAAGGAACTTTTATTAAGAACATTCGAACTGTCTGACACTGAGAGAGCCAGCAGGCTTTTCTCCCTTCAAGGACTCGGTGACAGTAAGCCCTCCGAGTTAATGGACCGAATGCTCGATTTACTGGGTGACCATAAACCGGACTTCCTTTTCCTCCATCTCTTTCTGCGCCAGCTACCTGCCCAGGTGAGGGCTGCTCTGGCCAATACTGCCACCACTGATTGCAGGGCACTGGCTGCTGAAGCTGATAAAATTTTCCTGGCTAGTCAGCAGCCCAGTGCAGCTGCCCTCCTCCCTGCTGGTGCTCTGTCGGACATGGATGATAACATGCTCGTCGCAGCAGCAGCGCCTCGTCGGCAGCAGTCATCAGAGGTATGTTTCTACCATGCTAAGTATGGGCCAAAGGCTAGACGATGCCGCGCTCCATGTAGCTTCGGTGGAGTGGGAAACGCCAAGGCCGGCGCTCACTAGTGGCCGTGAGCGTCGGCCGTACCGGCAGGCTTCTCTTCATCCGCGACTCCATTTCTGGCCGGCGTTTTCTCTGCGACACCGGGGCACAGCGGAGTCTACTGCCTGCTTCACAGATCGACGTGGTAGCTGACACCCACGGCCCTCCTATGGAAGCTGCCAATGGCAGCCCCATCCGTACATATGGTACGAGACGTATTGAAATGTGTTTTGGGGGGCAGCGGTTTGGTTGGGACTTTGTGACCGCTAAAGTTGCTGTTCCCCTCTTAGGGTCTGATTTTTTATGTGCATATGGACTGTTAGTGGATGTTAAAAATCATCGCCTGATTGATGCAGTCACTTTTTGTTGTTATGCATGTACACCCACCATATCTGACACAGTACACCTCTCCAGTCTGCTCTCTGCCACAGACATTTTCCAGCGGCTACTCGCTGAATTTCCAGCACTTACACAGCCCACCTTCTCCTCAACCACTGTCAAGCACGGCGTGGAGCATCATATCACCACCACTGGCCCACCTGTGTATGCACATGCTCGGCGCCTTGAACCAACCAAGCTGTCTGCAGCTAAGGCAGAATTTGAAGCCTTGGAGCGCCTAGGGATTGTTCGACGCTCCAACAGTCCTTGGGCCTCACCCCTGCATCTTGTGCCTAAACCTGGTGGTGGCTGGCGTCCTTGTGGGGACTACCGACGGCTCAACGAAGCAACGACACCTGACCGTTACCCAGTCCCGCATATTCAGGATTTTTCAGCACACCTGGCTGGTAAAGTAATTTTTTCCAAACTGGATCTGATCAGAGGATACCATCAGGTGCCTGTTCACCCCCTCGACATCCCTAAAACAGCTGTAATTACGCCGTTTGGATTGTTTGAGTATCTGCATACACCATTTGGCCTCAAGAATGCTGCTCAGACTTTCCAACGGCTGATGGACTCTGTGTTACAGGACCTACCATTCATTTTTGTTTACCTGGATGATGTTCTGTTAGCAAGTTCATCCGTGTCTGAGCACCTATCACACCTTCGTACTCTTTTTGGGCGACTCACTGAACACGGGCTTATTATCAATCCAGCCAAATGTGAGTTCGGTTTGTCCACCATAGACTTTTTGGGACATAGAGTGACGAAGGATGGGGTTGTCCCTCTTCCATCAAAGGTAGAGGCTGTTACCCGCCTTTCCACGCCCAGTCACAATCAGAGCCTTGCAGGAGTTTCTTGGCATGGTCAATTTTTACCACCGTTTTCTCCCCATGGCTGCTCAAACCATGCGACCCTTGTATGAGGCACTGAAGGGCGGAAAGCCCAAACATGCTGTGGACTGGAATCCAGACCGAGACAAAGCCTTTACAGATGCTAAGGCAGCACTGGCTACTGCTGCAATGCTGGCCCATCCCTCTCTCTCTGCCCCAATTGCGCTTACTACAGATGCTTCAGACCATGCAGTGGGTGGAGTGTATGAGCAGTGGGTTGGTAATGCCTGGCAACCTCTTGCCTTTTTCAGCAGGCAGTTGCGCCCTAGTGAGCAGAAGTATAGCGCCTTTGACAGAGAGTTGCTTGGTGTATATCTCGCCATCCGGCACTTTCGTTCACTACTAGAAGGACGCCAGTTCACAGTTTTTGTGGACCACAAGCCACTGACTTTTGCAATGTCTAAAGTTGCTCAGCCATGGTCTGGCAGGCAACAGCGGCAGCTGACCTACATCTCAGAGTTTACGACAGACATTGTACACATCTCTGGAAAGGACAACCACGTTGCAGACTGCCTCTCTCGTGCGGTTGTGGGGGCAGTCCACCTCGGCCTGGACTATGGCAGCATGGCGACAGAGCAGGCCACAGACCCGGACGTGCAGGCTTGTCGTGTATCCACCACTGGGTTGAAGCTGCAGGATGTGACGTTTGACGACGCTGGTACAACCCTGCTCTGTGACGTTTCCATGGGCTCTCCCAGGCCCGTTGTCCCTGCGAAGTGGAGGCGGTCTGTTTTTGACGCTATCCATGGTCTCTCACACCCTGGAACCAAGGCCTCACAACGACTGGTAGCAGCCAAATTTGTGTGGCATGGGCTTAAAAAGGATGTGAGGGATTGGGCAAACACCTGTGTGGCATGCCAACGCGCCAAAATTCACCGCCACACCAAAGCACCATTAGAGCAGTTTAAAGTGCCAGAGCGACGATTTGACCACGTCAACATAGACCTGGTTGGCCCACTGCCACCTTCGCAAGGCTACACGCACGTGCTGACTATGGTCGACAGGACCACACGGTGGGTAGAGGCGGTTCCACTATCTGCCATAACATCAGCTGATGTGGCGCGGGCATTTATAGGCACCTGGGTGTCCCGTTTTGGCACACCATCAGACATTTCCTCAGACCGAGGTGTTCAGTTTACTTCCGAACTTTGGAATGGTGTTGCAGAGAGTTTGGGAGTTAAACTCCACCGGACCACAGCCTACCACCCCCAGAGTAATGGCCTCTGTGAACGTTTTCACAGATCGATGAAGGCCTCCCTGCGTGCCAGCCTGAAGGACAGCTCCTGGGCTGACAAACTACCGTGGGTCATGTTGGGCATTAGGACAGCACCAAAGGAAGACCTCCAGGCCTCCTCTGCAGAGCTGGTCTATGGTCAGCCTCTGCGGGTCCCTGGGGAATTTGTCCCCAGCACTACAACTCCTTGGTCAGCCACACTTCAGCGTTCTAGCTTGTTGGACAATGCCAGGTTGTTTGCGCCACTTCCTACTTCCCGACATGGTTTGCCAGGTTCTCATGTCCCCAGTGGCTTGCAGTCTGCTGGCTATGTTTTCATTCGTGTGGATAGTCATCGTGGACCCCTCCGTGCGCCTTACGAGGGCCCTTTCCGTGTTGTGGAGACAGGGGACAAGCACTTTGTCATAGATATTGGGGGAAAATTGGAGTGGGTGTCTGTAGATCGTCTAAAACCAGCTCATTTGGATCTAGCTGAGTTGGCAAAACCCCCAAAACGAGGCCGGCCACCGGCTAAGCCTCCAATCCCCAACCCCCCTACACCTTCACCTTGTCACAGCGATGTCCTGCAGACAGAGACTGAGGGAGCAGTTCCGTTGTCTCCTATACAGCGGAGCCGCTATGGACGTGTGATTCGCCACCCGCATCGTTGAATCATGTCTTATTTGTCATGTTTTTGTATTTTTTGTATGATGAATTCTGGGGGGGCATGTGTAGTGCTCGTAAATTATGGGTTGATACAGAATTCACCTTTATACATAGATTCTCCCATAAGTAACATTGTGTGTTTTGTGTGTTAGCCGCGGCCCCTTTAAGAGTGCCGGTTACGTAGGACGTAAAAGAGAGTTCATGCGTGCCGCCATTGTTGTTTTTATTTATCTGAATAAATAAAGGAGACTCGCACTTCGCAGTCAGAAAAAGTGAGAAGTTTCAGGCATTCCTTTCGCATCGTGCCACTTCCACAATATATATATATATATATATAAATTGTTCCTCTTGCCCCACCTGGGCGGTGTCTCCTTCAGACACTGGTCCTCTACCAGAGGCCTGGGAGTCTGAGGGTTCTGCGCAGGATCTTAGCTGTTCCTAGCAATGCACTCTTTTGTACAGAGATCTCTGATGTTGTTCCTGGTATCTGCTGGAGCCATTCTCCCAGCTTGGGGGTCACTGCCCCTAGTGCTCCGATCACTACTGGTACCACTGTTGCCTTCACACTCCACATTTTCTCTAACTCCTCTTTCAGCCCTTGGTATTTCTCAAGCTTCTCATGTTCTTTCTTTCTGATGTTGCTATCACTGAGGACTGCTACATCTATCACCACCACTGTCTTCTCATGTTTATCCACCACCACTATGTCAGGCTGATTGGCCATCACCATCTTGTCAGTCTGGATCTGGAAGTCCCACAGGATCTTGGCCTGTTTGTTCTCTGTCACCTTTGGGGGGGGGGGGGGTCTCCCATCTCGACCCTGGGACCTCCAGTCCATACTCTTTACAGATGTTCCTGTACAGTATGCCGACTACCTGGTTATGCCTCTCCATGTATGCCTTGCCTGCCAGCATCTTACACCCTGCTGTGATGTGCTGGACTGTTTCAGGGGGTTCTCTACACAGCCTATACCTGGGGTCCTGTCTGATGTGGTAGACCCCGGCCTCTATTGCTCTGGTGTTCAGGGCTTGTTCTTGTGCAGCCATGAGTAGTGCCTCTGTGCTGTCCTTTAGTCCAGCCTTTTCCAGCCACTGGTATGTCTTTTCCATATCAGCCACTTCCTCATTTTGCCAATGGTACATGCCATGCAAGGGTTTGTCCTTCCATGATAGCCCCTCTGGTTCCTCGACCTTACTGGGCTTTCGTTGCCTGAGGCATTCACTTAGCAGTTGGTCATTGGGGGCCATTTTCTTGATGTATTCCTGGAGGTTCGCCGTTTCCTCCTGGACAGTAGTTCTGACACTTACTAGTCCTCGGCCCCCTTCCTTTCACTTAGTGTACAGCCTCAGAACACTGGACTTGGGGTGGAACCCTCCATGCATGGTAAGGAGTTTCCTTGTCTTGATATCAGTGGCTTGTATCTCTTCCAGGATATTATCCCAGCTGGGTATCTGATCTATCTGATATATATATATATTAAGATGATTAAGATGGTCATGATTCATCCATGAAAGGGTTAATTTAATGATTTTTTTAAATCTGCAGTTTCCTTTGAATAAGTTCTTTAACCCTGAGGAAAAGATATTGATCAGATATTGGGCTGAATTTCAACATTTTCAAAAATAAATTAAACTGTTTTGTTCTAAAACCACTGTGTGGTTGAAGCTGGCAGGATTATTTTTGACAACTGTGACAGGGTTGAAGATCAGACCATTAAGCTGTGAATCAGAAAAAAGTCATATGGTCATTTGAACTGATTATTAGCAATGATTTAATTTATGAATCCAGGACGTTTTGAGTGATTCATGTTTTGTTCTTTGCTTTTAGTATTTTTTGATGATACTTTTGTCCACATTTATTTAATTTCATGTACCGTATTTTCCACACTATAAGGCACACTGGACTATAAGGCACATTAAATTAAGTCAAAATCAGGAGATAAAAAGATAAAATTATGACATAAGTCAAAACTATGACATAAAAAGTCTAAATCATGAGACAAAAAGTCAAAATGAAATAAAAAAAAAAGTAAAAATCACGAGACAAAAAGTGAAAATTATTACATAAAAAGTCAAAACTATGGGATAAAATGTCAACATTTATGAGATAAAAAGTCAAAATCATGAGATAAAAGGTGAAAGTAATGAGATAAAAAAAATTAGGAGAACAAAAGTTAAAATCATGAGATAAACCATCAAAATCATGTGATAAAAAGCCAAAATTATGATATAGATACACTGTGACAAACTGAAAAAGTCATGTTTGTATAAGTTAATGTCATCAGGGTAGTTTTAACTGCCCTACAAAGTTAAAAGGCAGTAACTGCACAGACACTAAACTGAGAAATATGACCTTAAAGTTTTGCCTTTTATATGGATCAATTCTGGTAGTGCTTGGTGACTGGGAATTTTGACTTTTTATCTCATAATTTTGACTTTTAAACCATAATTTTGGCATTCTGTCATATTTTAGACTTTTTATGTAATATTTTTTGCTTTTTATCCAATGATTTTGACTTTTCATCTCATGATTTTGACCTTATATATGAAAAACCTTCATGAAAACCATTCATTGACAGTGATACAGTACTTCCATCATGTGTTTCAGTCTAATACAGGGATCTACAAACTATTGGGGCAGGGTCCTAAATGGATATTGGTAAGAGCACAGTAATGGTCTTTACTACCTTTTTGTTTTGCTTTACTAGTAGCCTACTTTTTGCAGTTACTGTACAAACACCCACCAATTTTCTCCAAAACGACAGACATTTGAAATTAGATATTTTATTATATGATAAAGAATGATTTGAATGTTGCAAAACAGACAACTCATTTTCGCCAAAAAATGCAGTTGCTTCCTTTTTGCTTTGTAGGGCAGTTTAGAAAGGTTAACCTGGTAAAGTTAGTAGAGGAGGTCACAACACCTCGGTCACAGTGGATTAATAGGTCGTTACAGCAGCTAAATATGAAAGAAAAAATGAGGAAAAACAGTTTTTTAGTGTGATTACTACTAAAGTGGAATAAAAACTGAGCTATTGGATGAAAAATATAGAACATTATTTAATATATTCTGAATAAATAAGAGCTTCCATAATTGCATTTTCTCTTTTTGTTGATTTATCAGGTGAATGAATCTAATCCTAACACCCATTACAGCAATATTGAAGACCCCCCCCCTAAAAAAAAACAATCTCCACAGGCTGATGTTTTCATAACGAGCTGCTCGTTAAAAGATTGTTTTGATTAAGATAATTACAATCAGAGGCTGATTGTTTTTACTGTACCTTAGCTTTGAATATAACCCAGTACAGACTGAAGTTTTATGACACATTCAGTAATGTGTGTAGCCGCTAGCGTAGCCCTGTTAGCTGCTAGCGTAGCCCTTTTAGCCGCTAGCGTTCACATGCTCACACTGGGCAGACCACTGTATCTCTGCATCTTTATTTCTGATAATGATCATTTATTAATTACAATGACAACACCAAATGACAACAGCAGTAACAGATAAAATTAAATAAATATATAATAGTGAAGATAAACAAAAGTGGAGTTTGAATGAACTAAAATTATTGTATTTTCCATACTATAAGGTGCACTGGACTATAAAGTGCATTAAGTTATTGTTATTATTATTATTGAAGTAAAAGTTATGAGATTGCAAGTCAAAATTTTGATAAAGAATGAAAAGAAAAAAAGAAGAAAAAAGAAAAAAAAGGAAAAGAAGAAAAAAAAATTCTATTTGATACCTACTTTCCTATCTGGTCATTTGTTGTTGTTTTTTTGTTCTGTTTTGTTTTTTTGTATATATGTATATGTCTAGTCTTATCATTATTATTATTGTTGTTGTTGTATTGATTATTGTTGCATTCTGCACATGTTTGAAATAAAGCATTCAAATCAAAATCTAAATAATGATATAAAAAGCCAAAATCATGAGATAAACTGTCAAAATTCCAAGTCACTAAGCACAACCAGAATTAAACCATACTGTGGTTTTTGGAGAAAATTAAAGTCTTTTAAGCGCACCTTATAGTCCAGAAAATATAGTAAATAAATTTAAGTCACGAGAGGAGTTTGTAGATACTTTTGAAACTTTGATTATTTTTCCTGGTTAAATAAGTATTTCATTTACGGGGGAAAAAATCCAGTTTTACTCTTTACTTCTTTTTACTTTATTACAGTTCAGAAGTTATACTTTATTACTTTTACTTCAGTAAAGGAGTTGAATCAGTACCTGTACTTTTACCAGAGTATTTTTTCACACCAGTAGATGTACTTCTTTCTACTTAAGTACAGAAGTTGAGTACTTTGACCACATCCGGTTAAAACCATAAATCTATGGAATGTATTATGTTTCCTGTGCAGGGTGCGATTTGTCAAAAAACCAGAGGGGGGGATGTAACCACCCCCACAGAAAAAGCTGTCATTGGATGTTGTCGGTCTGTGTAGGTGGCGGCCATTTGATTTCTGTTTTCAAACCAGGAAGTGGAAAATGGATAAAGGGTTGTCTCATAGTCAGAGAATGGGAAACGAGGAACCAAACCATTTCCGGTTTCAAAAAAGGGCCTTTTCTGCAGTTCATTTACTCATGCATTTGAATTGGGGAAAATAAAAACAAGGGGCAGTTTTGATCACTGATTTACTGCCCCGCGTGAATCCGGGCCTGACGGGAACAGGATCCCACCTCAGCCAGTGCTCCCCAGCTGTTATAGTTTAGACTCTGAGTGTGGTTTTGTTAGTTTTTGTGCATCTTCTTGTTCTTTCTGTCATTGTTAGTGTCTGTGCATTTATTTTGTCATGTTGGTTCATGTTCACTCTGTCCTGTTTTCCTCCCCGCCCCTCTAATCAGTATGATTGAATCCACCTGTTCCTTCCCCTATTTAAGTGTTGTGTCAGATGCGAGTTTGTTTGGTCAGTTCAGCATTTGTCATTTATCTTGGTGTTCCTCATGTATGATCTGGTTCTGGATATTTGGTTCTCTGTCTTTTTGTCTGTTCTGTTGCTGCATCTTATCTCCCAGTTCTGGACCCTGTTTCTGCCCCTGGCTTCATGCTCATCCTTTGGACCTCTCTGGCTTCTCGGACCCTGGCTCTGACCCTCTTCTGTTCTCTGGTAACATTATCTGGATTGCTCTGTGTATCCTCTGCTGGTTTTCTGGTTTTGTCCCGGTTCCGTTCTCTGACACTTCTTCTGTCCTGCTTCCTAGTTGCTGTTAGCGGTGCAGCCCAGCTAATCGGCTTACAGACAGCGACGTGCTACATTTCTCCTGTTGTGTGCACCAATAAACTGATCTGTAATTATACCTCTGTCTTAGAGTCTGCATTTGGATCCATCTGTGTTCTGAAATGCGTATCACCAGCCCTCACTTTCATTGTGCTGGGTTCTGCTACTGAGGGAATTCTGGTTAGTTTAATTTCCTCCACTTATAATATGCTTACATTCAGTGGGTCGTCTCGTCTGATCTGAGGTCATTGGAGAAAAAGGGGGGGGTGGTAGTGATGAAGGGAGAGGGTGGAGAACTGCCCCTGACCTGACTCTCACTGGCTTGACCCCCAGTACCCCCTCTCAACGTGGCCCGTCTGGGGATGGGTCTCACACACTCACTTTGACCTGACACAGGCCAGAGAGAGAACCGAACTAGGATGCACGATGTCCATGTCCTCGCATGTAGCGACGTAGCAAAATCTGTGATGAAAAACTGCCCCTGTTTTTATTTACTACAATTAATAGTGTAGAAGCTCCCAGAATGCACCTGTCCTCTGCTGAGCTCTATCACTGGACTGGCAGATATTTACCTCCTTGATGATGTGGATGTCAAGTTCCTCCTTCAAGCACGCCATGAGAAAGACTCGTGGACCACAGGACCTGAACGATGATGTCCAAAACCAGAGGGTGACTAATCCCCCCCTCCCCAGAAAATCGCACCCAGCTCCTATGTATGGAGTCCTATGGGGCTGTAGAATCATTTAAGACACATGAGAGATGAGCCTACATGAGTTATTTAATGAAACTAACCTGGTGCCAAATAGTGCAGCCCTGCTCTTCCTAAAACTGATAAGAATTACAAACTATAAATTTACTTAATATTCTTCATATATCACTACAAAAATGCAAGTGTATTAAGTAATGTCTGATGTCATAGCAGTTTACAAATTGCATGACAGTTCAGCATAATTTCACAGTGACTTTCACAGACACACAAATGCACCATTTGTCTTTATGAAACACTAGAGGGGAATGTGTTTTCCCTGAACATGATTTTAATATTTAAGGGATTTTCCGGTCAGGGTGACGGGGTTCCATTGGCTGACTGTATGACTGAAGGTTCTGTGGAAGGATTCCGATGCCTCTTTATGAAAACTAAAGGGTTACGCTGGTGTTAGTGGAGTGTTTTTGACCAACAGTCACCTCTGTGGAAAGCACGGCGCAGTGGTCAGCGGCTGGTCAGGCCACGTTAGCTAACCCTGTACTTACATACTCTATTCCCCTGTTGTTACATGTGGTTGTTGGCTATGGTTCAATAGAAACAGCTGCTTTTATTCACCGCAAATGACTCATACTGCGCTCACACACACACACACACATATATACAGTACACACTAACCTACTGTAGCACAGAAAATTAAGCAGCCAGGTCTTTTCTCCTTTGGCTGCGTTCCCACCAGAAACAAATAAATTCATATCGTATAATATATAAAGCAACATTATTAAAGAACCGCAGTTGGAATGGCAGCATCTGCTTCATTATTACGACCACACAGACCATGTCTTCCCTCGTTCCCACGAAAGGACAGTTTCCTTCCCACATTGACTTTTGGTTGTGGTTTTTATTTGGTGTTTGTCCATCTACATATACGCAGACTGTGAGGAAATGTGTTTTTCATTCAGAGCTGAGGCCACATTCTGCAGCGTTACCAACTTCGTGTCATTCATGGGCTAAAAGTGCCCAGTTGTGAAACACATAAAGGCAAAATATATTTGGCTGAAACTGAAAGCAGAGGAGATGGAGGCGGTTTCAATGTCAAACTGGACAAGACTGTGTTTATGCTCATCACAGGGAAAGTCAGTCTGGTTACAAAAACCGGAATGTCATGACTGAACACTCTGTCAATCACTATGATATCTGACAGGGATTCAATTATTATAGGTGTAAATAATAATAACAGGACAGGGGGAGGAGCTAAACACAAGGGATGCTTGGAACTTCATCTATTTCTGTGATCGATAATTTTTTCCAATCAACTCTGTAAAGCCCTATGAGATGACGTCGTGATTTGGGATCTATACATACAATAAAATGTAATTGAATTAAATATGATTAATAAACCAAATGACTTTACAGTAAAGAGTTTTGATGTTGTGGTGTCGTCCCAGGTGTCGTCACAGGTGTCCTCTAGAGCTTTGCCTTGTGTGCCTGTACTGATGAAAGCCTTAAACTGTTAGCTAACTGTTAGCCTCGTCGACAATCAAAAGGGAGCGTTTACAAAATGAGCAGGTACAAAAACAGACACCATATGTAAAATTAGTTTTACCTGCTCACTTTGTTAACTTATGACACATTTTCCAGAGTGTGAATCTCAGACGTTCCATCTACCTCAGCTATTAGTCATGAATGACCACTCTGCTGTTGGTTACCTGTGAGCTGGACGCTAACATCTACAGTTAACGCTAACCCAAAGATAATGACTTTCACGTTCACCATTCACATATTTCCCCAGATGAAAAAAACAAATCATGATCTGAACTGAAAACGCTTACAACCACATTCACAAAAATAAATAGTCCTAATGACACCATATACTGGGTAGAATACTAAGAGTTGCCTGATATTTGTTTGAATGTCTCTCTTTTTTTTAAAATAACATTCAATTTATATTTGAATGTCAAAATTCAAAGTCAAAGCGCTACTGTCCCAGGTGTCATCACAGGTGTCGTCCTGTAGGTGTGATGGTCCTCCTTAAGATCAATGACTAGTCCTGGATAAAAATACCATAAGCACTGTTTTTATGGGAGCCTCCCTATTGCCTCTATTGGCTGCGTATGATCAGAAGGACCATTAATGAGACAATTAGTTATAGGGAATGTATCAATTGCATGTTATTACATGTTTATTATCAGGTATTAAGATGTATTTATAATGGTTTATTATATGTTATTATTTGTCATTAGTAAGATGGTAAAAGTTAACATGTTAATTACAGGTTTATTAATTGATTACATGGTTATTATGCATTACCACACATAAATGTGAATACTATTATAAGACATTTATTACATGTTATAACATGTTTATTATTATGTTGTGTTTATCTTGTGTTTTTACAATGCAAGTATTTAATGTGTAATGTTTAATAAAGTTTGAGTGACTGACTTATCTGACTGTTTTTGCTTAAAGTCCAGGAAATACAGTATATTTGCAAACTTTGATGCTTTTTTAATGATTTCTTCCATCAGAATTGTACAGTGTTTATCTTTGTGGTTACAATCAAACCCAGTCCTCACAAAGTCAGAATGTGTTTGATTGTGTTTTACTTCAGTTGCACTTTGTGTTTACACTGAATGTGCAAAAAGTGGTTTCAGACGTGATGCTGCATCCAAATGGAATGAGATCCCTGAAGCCATGAATCTGTAAAGTTCACCTGTTTACATCTGCACTGATGATTTGTCAAGCAATCTGTGAACGTTAAACTGCATTAGACAGTTTTAAAAGAAAAGGTTTTTAAAATTAAATAATTTAAAAAATGCCAGGTCTGGTGAAAAAAAGGAAAAATGAAGCTCTTGCCTCCCATAATATTCTCTGTAGTACTTTCTGCACAAACAGAAAAATGACAAAAATGGCCTTCAGGAGCCGTAGGAGTGGAACAGAAACATCAAACACGCCAAAATGTGCGCCTTGTTCGATCCAGATGTTTCACCCACTCATGCAGAGAACTGATTCTGAACAGGAAGTTCACAATATACCTTTCAAACTAAAATGTTCCACAATCAACATCCAGAAGGGTTAGTGTTAGTAACACAAACCCAACATCAAAGGTTTCATCACATAAAATAAAGACAAAGTAAAGGCAGCTCAAAAAAGGTTCTTCATAACTTTTTTATTCTACTCTAGTCACACTAGCCCCCCCTAGTGCCAGCAAATCTAATGTGCTACCGTAGTAGTATAGTTCCGCTAAGTGTAACTTTTGCCTAGATTTCCCTGAAAAGTATAGAGTCAGAGGGCGGGCGTAACAAAGCAACACTGCAACAAATCAGAGAAACAACAACCATAGAAGAAGAACAACAGGTGTAGATTTCCTTTTATCAAAGATGAGTGAAAAATGTCAGAAAACATCAGCAATCTTTAAATTCTTTTTACAGAAGCGGCAACAGTCGTTAAGCTCCATAATCCACCATTTTGTTTAGTCATTCCTAACTTACTCCACACTCCTCCGTTAACTTTCCGGCACTCTAACTACGTAATTCTAAAGATTACGCTGATTTGGTTGTAGTACCGTCCTGTTGCATACAGAGGGATTTGAAGGACAACCTTTTAGCCCCGCCTCCCCTGGCTATGAAGCACCACTAGACCCATACATGGAAGAAATAGGGATAACGCTGTTAGGCTATTTTTTACTTTTAGTTTTTACTTTATGAACTGTCAAAGTTGCAAGGTCTGACATTTCAAATTCAGTTTGTATTTTTTTTCTCCACATATGACAGATGGTGACATTTACAAAATTCAGCCATAGTTGCCTGATCAAAATGTTTGCAATCAGATGAAAATAAATACAGCAATTTAGCATATTTTCCACACAATAAGGCACATTGGATGATAAGGCGCATTAAGCGAAATCAAAATCATGAGAAAAAAAGTCAAAATTCTGAGAGAAAAAGTTAAAATTATGAGATAAAAAAGCCAGAATTCCAAGTCACTAAGCACAACCAGAATTAATCTATATTTAAAGCACACTGTGGTTTTGAGAGAAAATTAAAGTATTTTAAGTGTGCCTTACAGCCCAGAAAATACAGTATTTTTTTTTTTTTTGGACTGCTAGACCACAGCTGTTTGTAACTGACCCTCACTGCAGGAGATGTCTTGTCTCTACATGGTGGACATGTCCGTGCAGGTGAAGGTTGAGTAAGTCAAAAGGAGACTTGGAAACGGTTCCATCCTGAAACTCCAGTCAAAAGCAGAACTACAGAAACAATAAGAAGCTTTTGTTTGTGTTTGTTGGTGGAGCAGTGAGCTGTTGATCAGATGGTTTCCTGACAGCAGACAGTCCAGTTCAGTTCAGAACACAGACACTCAGTACTTTTCATCTGTTTGGACTTGTGTGGTTTGGCTGCGTCTTTAGATCATCTGGAATGAGGGCACAACCCCAACTGAAAAAGAAACATGCAGCCCTACGTCAAGGTTCAAGGGTCAAGCTTCCTTTATTTCTAGCCATTGGTAGATTTTTTTTATTTTTTTTGCAGAAAGAATGATTTCATTTGGCAACCAAACAAAACAGAAAAATACATGAGCTACATTTACAAGGCGCTTTTTAATTCAGAATGATTTATTCAGAATTAATTAATTCAGAATTAAATCTATTTTCTTACATGGACGTGTTAATTCTGAATAAAGGTTTCCATGGAAACAGGTGTATTTGGCTCTAATCAATTGGTCTTTGAGAACTGGAGGTACAGAGGGTTCTGATTGGACAGAACTGTTGCTTAACATCTGGATGTGTACTGGAAGAAAACCATGGCATCCACTTCCTGTTTTGTGTTGGTTTCAACTATCAACAAGTTAGACCAGATACTACATGTGATGATGGGGTTGGGGTTAGAATAAGCCTAACCCTAACCCTAAGGGCTCAAATATAGTCGATGCAAATGACGCGAGTCCTTTTTCATATTTGTACACGTCGACACAAGCATCACAGGTTGTGTGTCAACTGCAGTTCACCACTTAGGCAGGAGGTGGTAACAGAATCATCTATGGCTTTTGCGGGTTGTCATTGCAAGTGTCATTGCGGGTGACATCAGTCAAAATGACAACTGAAGAGGAGTGCATTCTATTACTACTTTTACATCGATGATGGAAAAAAAACAGCAGCACAAATGGCGGTGGTATGTTTGCCCTTTAAACATCTGCAGAGACCTGGATGGAGAGTTTGTTTCTTTGGTGCACCCAATGCGAGGCATAGGTGACGAGAGACATTTTTATTACAGTCCAATTGTGACACTTCACACAGCTTCTCTTGTTGTCCAGTCATTTTTGCAATACTTCTTTTATAAATATAATAAATACATGAAAAAATTTACAATATTTGCAGTATCGCTCCCACCGACAATGCAAAGTATTGAGCGGATTGATGCATCGCGTATCAAAAGTTGAGAGGATGTGTTTTCCTACGCATCGCAATATAATGGTGGCCAATACGTAGCTATATGTGTATGTCTAAGCCCTAACCCTAACCTTTTAGGGTGGCTGTGGCTCAGTTGGTAGAGTGGGTCGCCCAATGACAGAGAGGTTGGCGGTTCACGTCCTGGCTCTGGCTGTCCACATGTCAAAGTGTCCTTGGGCACTGACTCTGCCTGAGTCCCAGTAGGACTGAACCTTAGAAACGTACTGGTGTATGAGTGTGTGTGTGAATGGGTGAATGAGAGGTGAATGTAAAGCGCTTTAAAGGTGGAAAAGAACTATATGAGTGCAGAACATTTAACCAAAATCTGATGCGGTCAGATGCGCTGACCAAGCATCGATTTGTGACGCACAAGGTTTCTAACCCGTCCGCTGCAATATGGGACACTCGGGTTGAACACATTTTTGATTGGGTTTAGGGTCAGGGGTTAGGGCTCTGAGCTTTGAAGTGGATGGGTTAGAAATCAGTGGATTTCTGACCTCGATGCTGAGGGACACCTTGTGCTTCAGAAATGGATGCTTGGTCAGCGCGTCTGACTGCGTCAGATTTTGATATAATGGGCATGAAAATGCCCTGGATGTTTGACTTTACTACTTTCACCTATCTGTCTGTCTGTCTGTCTGTCTGTCTGTCTACAACATAACTCAAAAATGTATAGACAGATCTCCATAAAACTTTCAGGATAGTTTAGGAATGACACAAGGACCAATCGATCAGATTTTGGTAAAGATCCAGAACAGATCCAGAACAGATCCAGAACAGATCATGGATTCTGGATCAATTTAAAATATATTCTCCATGTTAAAAAAAAACTAAACAAACTGTTTTTCTAAGTCTGCGTCCTGCCGTAGGACTGAACGTCTGCTTCTTCTGTCTCCATCTGTATCTGCATACATTAACACATGTACAACATTCAAGTCAACATTATCCAGTGTAAGCAGATATGGATCATGTACAGTTTATTATCCCTCTGCGTTTATTCATATTTAATCCAGTCAAATTCCTGCATACAAAACTAACATATGTTAAAGAAAGAGAAAGTGCTTTTTGTTCTTCCAGTCCAGTATGATCTACTGAACAAGGAACACTCTCCAGTCTTTTCTAGAAGTTGGCAAACAATTCAATTCTCACTTGTCTGATAAACTTAGAATAACTTTCATGACCCCGTGTCACAGAACTCTGCGCAGATAAATTATTTTTTACAAGTATACAAAGAGTCTGTGTCTCTGTGATTTACACTTAAGTGCACTTTTTCATTACACTCATCAATAAATAATGACACACATATATATGAAGCAAACCTGCCATTTGTCCTATGGAGGATTAAAAGTGCAAAAATTTAATAAATAAGTAAATACATCATTAAATAATTAAATATGTAATTAATTAATTACAATTGGAATAAAATTGTTAAATGTGTCATTAATTCATTAAAATACCAATTCATTTGAGGTAAAAAAAAAATTACATTATTATTTCACTTATTAATTATTTCCTGGTCCTTGTGTTGCAGTGGATCATGAATTTATTTTATCTGTCAAACTCGTCCATCAAAGTTGATGGGGGGGATGTAAAATAGTTGAAAATATCAATATTAATTTCACTAAAAATATTTGGTTCTGGTGGTTGTATGAGTTTGAAGCCACCTGCTAGTTTATTCTTGCAGCTGCAGTGTGTTAAAGAGATAGTTCAGTATTTTTCAGATGAATGTGTATGTCATCAGTGTCTTTACTCTGGTGCACCCACAGTGACTTACACAGTGTCCTGTGAGCCCAGTTCTGGTCTGGGTTTGGTCAAAGCCAAAGTAGTCCCGGCAGGTTTCCTGGGCACAGCAAAATAAAATGTGTTTCTTCTCAAAACAGTATGTGTTGGAATGAGTGACTATTTGCATAACAAAACTGTCACAGAACAAAAACTCACACCTTGTTATTGCTTGGAGCTACTTTCTCTCAATAGTGATCAATACACTAGTGTTGTCACTGCTAACAGCTGTGTGCCTGCACATAGCAGCCGCTGACACTGCCCAACAACTGATGAAAGTAGGCGAACAGAAAAACAATATTCAGAAGGAAACCTGCTGGGACTACTTTGGCTTTGATCAAAACCGGACTAGAACTAAGCTCACAGGAGACTAACCCTAACCCTGGACTATAAGAAATCAAAATCATGACATAAAAAGCCAAAATCACGAGATAAAAGTACAAATTATGAGATAAAAAGTCAAAATTCCAAGTCACTAAGCACAACCAGAATGTGTGTGTGTGTGTGTGTGTGTGTGTGTGTGTGTGTGTGTGTGTGTGTGTGTGTGTGTGTGTGTAAATAAATAATACGATTTACAGTATGCACTTACAGTAAGTGCTGGGAGTATACGCATTGTTGCCCGGTGAGGGACTAGCCCAAGTCCAGATCACCTCCTGGGGGGGTTATTGGAGTGAGAGGGGTGAGGGTCCTCAGAAGGGGGCAGAATGTTGTTTTTTTTTACTTTTCCTTTATAACGTTTGGTTCATATGGTTGTAAGTCTGTCTAATGTCGTCCTTCCACATCAGCCTTCATGGACATAATGAAGATAAAATGATTTAATTTCATGATAAACAGAGACGTTTTAGTTTCAGATGTGATTTCTAGTCATTAAACCTGAGAAAAGTCAGAGTTCACGGCTATAGGTGTTCACATCACGCATGTTTTCACAGCTGCTGGACTTTGTATAATCAGAATAAACTGTCATCATCACAAACTGCTTTATTTTCATAATTCACTCACTTTCTGCTGTGAATTTACACATGATTCGTAGTTTGTAGGAACCTTTGAAAATGAGAAAATGACAGATGATTTACCCTGTCACAGGTGCAGCAGCACTGAGCAGCTGAAAACACATTTAACTAAAGATGAAAACACATTTAACTAAAGCTGAAAGCATATTTAACTAAAGCTGAAAACACATTTAACTAAAGATGAAAACACATTTAACTAAAGATGAAAACATATTTAACTAAAGCTGAAAACACATTTAACTTAAGCTGAAAACACATTTAACTTAAGCTGTAAACACATTTAACTAAAGCTGAAAACACATTTAACTAAATCTGAAAACACATTTAACTAAAGCTGAAAACACATTTAACTAAAGCTGAAAACAAATTTAACTAAATCTGAAAACACATTTAACTAAAGCTGAAAACACATTTAACTAAATCTGAAAACACATTTAACTAAATCTGAAAACACATTTAACTAAAGTTGAAAACACATTTAACTAAAGCTGAAAGCATATTTAACTAAAGATGAAAACACATTTAACTAAAGATGAAAACACATTTAACTAAAGCTGAAAACACATTTAACTAAAGCTGAAAACATATTTAACTAAAGCTGAAAACACATTTAACTAAAGCTGAAAACACATTTAACTAAATCTGAAAACACATTTAACTAAAGTTGAAAACACATTTAACTAAATCTGAAAACACATTTAACTAAATGGGAAAACACATTTAACTAAAGCTGAAAACACCTTTTACTAAAGCTGTAAACACATTTAACTAAATCTGTAAACACATTTAACTAAAGCTGTAAACACATTTAACTAAATCTGTAAACACATTTAACTAAAGCTGTAAACACATTTAACTAAAGCTGAAAACACATTTAACTAAAGCTGAAAACACATTTAACTGAAGCTGTAAACACATTTAACTAAAGCTGAAAACATATTTAACTAAAGCTGAAAACACCTTTAACTAAAGCGGTAAACACATTTAGCGAAATCTGAAAACACATTTAACTAAAGCTGTAAACACATTTAACTGAAGCTGTAAACACATTTAACTAAAGCTGAAAACACCTTTAACTAAAGCGGTAAACACATTTAACGAAATCTGAAAACACATTTAACTAAAGCTGTAAACACATTTAACTAAAGCTGAAAACACATGTAACTAAAGTTGAAAACACATTTAACTAAAGTTGAAAACACAATTAACTAAAGCTGTAAACACCTTTAACTAAAGCTGAAAACACATTTAACTAAAGCTGAAAACACATGTAACTAAAGTTGAAAACACATGTAACTAAAGTTGAAAACACATTTAACTAAAGTTGAAAACACAATTAACTAAAGCTGAAAACACATGTAACTAAAGCTGTAAACACATTTAACTAAAGCTGTAAACACATTTAACTAAAGCTGAAAACACATTTAACTAAAGCTGTAAACACATTTAACTAAATATGAAAACACATTTAACTAAAGATGAAAACACAATTAACTAAAGCTGAAAACACATTTAACTAAAGCTGTAAACACATTTAACTAAAGCTGAAAACATATTTAACTAAAGCTGTAAACACATTTAACTAAAGCTGAAAACACATTTAACTAAAGCTGAAAACACATTTAACTAAAGCTGTAAACACATTTAACTAAAGCTGAAAACACATTTAACTAAAGTTGAAAACACAATTAACTAAAGCTGAAAACACATTTAACTAAAGCTGTAAACACATTTAACTAAAGCTGAAAACACATTTAACTAAAGCTGTAAACACATTTAACTAAAGCTGAAAACACTATTAACTAAAGCTGAAAACACAATTAACTAAAGCTGAAAACACATTTAACTAAAGCTGAAAACACTATTAACTAAAGCTGAAAACATATTTAACTAAAGCTGAAAACACATTTAACTAAAGCTGAAAACATATTTAACTAAAGCTGAAAACACATTTAACTAAAGCTGAAAACATATTTAACTAAAGCTGAAAACACATTTAACTAAAGCTGAAAACATATTTAACTAAAGCTGAAAACATATTTAACTAAAGCTGAAAACACATTTAACTAAAGCTGTAAACACATTTAACTAAAGCTGAAAACATATTTAACTATAGCTGAAAACACATTTAACTAAAGCTGAAAACAGGTGAGAATGGGTGAATGTCAGGAATTGTAAAGAGCTTTGAGCACCCACTGGTGTATAAAATGTGCAGTATAAGTACAGACCATTTAACAAAATACTTGACTTGTCTTTCCTGACCTGTGACTTGGCAAGTCACATGACAAACTTGTCATGTCTAATAAATGATTCGTTTGACATTGCTTTGTTTTTCATAAGTGCTCCTTTACCTGCTGCATATCAAAAAACCTGGCAACCCCTCCTCCACACAACTGTACCTGCACGAGTCTCGTGCTGATCAGCAGAGAGATGGAAATAATACACTCTGGATTCAGAGATTATCAGACAACCGCAAATAAAACAGGAGGGACATGCAATATCTGCAAAGTTAAAGTTAGTGATACTGCAAACATTACATTGAATTTCATCTGACATTTCAGGACAGCTCATAAAGAAAAGTGAGTAACATGATGTAACTTAAAGCTTAAAATAAATGGATTAACGTCCTCATTATTATTTTGCTACTTGGCTGTTAACATCAGAGAGGCTACCAGGCCAGTGGCTTGATACGATCATATTTTATTATATTCATCATCTTTTTTTTTTTTTACCTCAGCTGAAAAATAAAAAGTGGCTGTAACACCAGAACAGGATAACATTAGTGCTAACTATGCTCACTGTAACTCAAGTTGTAATGTTAGCGTGCTAAATATCTATTCACCAATACCTGTGATGTGGTTATAGTAACTTATAATAATGTAGTTAAAGTATAGTGTAACCTCATTGCAGTCCTGACATCTAGGGGGAAAAAAACGTGTTGATGGGGAGACTGCGGTTCAGTTGGTAGAGCGGGTCGTCTAATGACTGAAGGGTTGGCGGTTTGCATCCTGGCCCTGGCTGTCCACATGTCAAAGTGTCCTTGGGCAAGACATTGAACCCTGGTAGGTCTGTCAGAATCTTAGAAACCTACTGGTGTATGAGTGTGTGTGAATGTGAGGCTAATGTAAAGCACTTTGAATAGAAAAGAATTAACTTTATTTGTCACATTTCACTGTGCCTTTCACTTTTGAGCACCATGAAGGTGGAAAACCGCTATATAAGTGCAGTCCATTTACCATTCCTAGTGCATTTTTGTAGATGTTATGACTATGGTGTATGTGTAGGTAATGTTAAGGCACATGCTCAGCATTGATTCCAGGCAAAGTTGTTCTCTTCCTATCGTGTCCTTATGTCATATTTAGTTTAATTTAGTGCATCCTTAAATACCTCTGCCTTCCTCTCTATTGACTGTTGTTTTTCACAGCTCTTTATGTGCAACAGTTAGTTTTTAAAAAGCTGTTCATTCATGCTGAGCTGATTCATTAACTGGTCAGCTGACATTAAAATGATATTGACTGGTGAAAGACATACATTTGAAAAAACTAATGACTTGAGAGTTGCATGCATGGGACTTACTACCATCTCTGTCTGTTAGCCAAAGTAAGGACACTGCTGCGTGTGTGTGTGTTGGCTTTAATGGGGTGGACAGGGTGGATATGTGTGGAATGCAGCTCCACAGGGCCATGACCTCCTGGGTGGGTGGATTAAAGCTGTGGTAGAAGGTGGTGGGACATTGTTTCTTCAGAAGTTGTGCTCAGTTGTTCAGATCAGCAACAGAACAAAAAAACCACAAAGTAAAAACTCTGCCTGTCAGCTGCTTCACCAGATTATTCTGCAAACACACATACACTTGTGTCAACTAATAAAATGAATAAGCTTTACAAAGCCCCCCAGCCACAAAAACACAGTGGGTTTTGGGGGTTTTGTCTACACATTCATATTTAGTAGTTTTTTGTGTTTTTTTTGGGGGGGGGGGTTAGTGTCCTCGCTCTTTCCCACTAACATGGAACTGGTTATGTATCTGAATCACAACCTAATTTTAATGAATATGGAGCATTTTGATGAAAAACACATGTATTCAGTAGATGTTTGTGGACACTGGAGAACAAACTGATTCAAAAACACTTTCTACCCAAATGGCCATGAATATAAAAATACAAAAAACAAAACAAAAAACAGTGTCACATGGTTTTAATGGATGGATAGTCTTAATGTGAAGATGATTTTATTGTTTTACTCTGATATTGTTTTACACCATATATATATATATATATATATATATATATATATATATATATATATATATATATATATATATATATATATATATATATATATATATATATATATATATATATATATATATATATATATGATTGATTTGTTATTTGACCAAATCATATTTGGTCAACTATGTTGATAAGTAGCATTTGTTTGTTAATCTCACCCAGCATTGGTAGAAAGAGATTATTGTAATCAGAGTGCGTGTGTGTGTGTGTGTGTGTGTGTGTATATGTGTGTCTCCAGAGGCATACTATGCTATAAATTAATGAATATTATCACCATGAAATTACATGGGCATATACATATAACTAATTCGCATTAGATGCAATGATCCATTTGAGTAAAGGTCAAAGGTCAAGGTCGGATTTAGCAGAAAGGTCAAAATCACATTATTGGCTGTAATTCAAAAACGGGTTGTCATAGAAACTTGAGGTTGGCCCAAAATAGGGACGAGATTAGGCATTCTCTGAACACTTGTTTGTCTGTTTGTACTCTACCGCCCACATTTCTGGAGCTAAGAGGCTGCAATTTCATCCGTCACCTGCAGAATGGGATCTATGTTTGTGGATCTAGGTCAAAGGTCAAGGTCACAGTCATCAAAAATGTGTTTTTGCAATGCAAATAGATAGAGCTAATCAGGTCAAATGCGTGCGAGGGGGCAGGGGCTTGTTCATCTGTTTAATCCGCCACATAAACAGTGAAAACCCCTACACTCAGGCGCGCAGATAGCGGGGGTGTCAGGTGTGTCATGACACACCCAGTTTTGAATGCCCTTAGATCCATCCCACCCACTTTTATTTAAGAAAAAAACATGTTACTTCTTCCTTTTACTTTTTTTTAAAAAACTTTTACTACTTACTTCTTACTTAGTCAAGCATCATGAGGAAACCAAAATATGAATTAACATACATAATAACGTGACTCGGTTATTGCGCTGTGCGGCGGCATCGTCGTTAACTTTGGTTGCCATGGTTACAAACAGTCTGACAGGCATTACTTGGACAGCCAGGGTGCACGTTCAGGAGGACCCCAACATGGCATGGAATAATGAGGCGAGCTAAAAATCAGAAAACGATCATGTGTTTTTTTTTCAAAGAGCAACAGCTGTAAGTAAACTGCTACTTTAGTTATCACCAGGGCTCTAAATTAACACCCACCAAATGCGGGTGAAAATCCATTTTGGCGGGTAAAAAACAACTTACTAGCCACTTTGGCTATTGGCGAGTGCAGACCCGGTTGTAGCAATCCTCTATGGGGCGCCAGCATATGACCGTCCTATTTTTTCCCCTGTCTTTTGTTTCCTGTCTTGCTTGCTTCGGCCCAGGCAGCGCCCCTATGGCAAAGCCAAAGTGTTCACATAGCCACGCGTTGTGTTTATTATATCACGTGTTACAGAACGCGTTCTGGCAGCGCACTGGCGCGCGCAATGGCACGCGTACTAGCACGCGTGCCAGTGCGCGCGCCAGTGCGCCTACAGCCTACTTGTGTGTTTGACAGGAATGCTAATAAGCCCAAATGAATTGATCATAACGGGCTTATATGAGGATTTGGTGCTATCTTTGGTCAGTTGGTGAGTCCACAAATAGGCTAAGGAAATGAGATGGTTTAAGAAAGTTTATAACAACACCAAGATGTAATGTGAGTGTATGTTTACAGTGGGGACAGTGGAGATAAAAAGTAAAGAAGTTAGGAGTTAAATGTGAAAATGCAAAAAAAAAAAAAAATGTGATCATATGTTTGAAGAAATGATATGGGGACCAATTGAGAAAATGTAAGAGCAACAAGATGTGAGTGTATGTATTGTATAAATTGTAATATAGGTGAGAACAGTAAAGAAGTGTTAACAGTGAAAGGTGAGAAAATGTAAAAGCAAGAAGTTTTAAGAGTTAAATGTGAAAATGTAAAAAAAAATGATCATATGTTTAAAGAAATGAATTATTTCAAGAGGAAAAGGTTAAATAAAATAATTTAATGAAATTTGGTCAGGGGAAAAATGGCTAGTTGAATTTCTGATAGGGGAGTAAGATAAAAAATCTACTAGCCACATTGGCTGGTGATGAAAAAAGTTAATCACCTTGCAATTTCTGTTCATAGCAATGTCGCCGTGAGAGTAGGAATCGTACAAAGCTGACCAGAGCCAAACTGTCACCTTCTTCTGCCTCCACCTGTACATGCCCCAGACATATATTCAGGGCAAGGATCGGAGGAGAGAGGTTTTTGGATCCTTCACTTAATCAGTTTTGAGACCAATATTGAAAACTCTCATGTAGAGATCTTATTTACAATTTAATTTGTATATAGAGGCTGTGTCCTATTTTGTGTTTGTTGTTAGTGTGTTAGAAGTTTTAATTACATTATATGTTTTTTACACTCCTGTGAAATTTATGAAAGAATCAGTGTGCTGAAAGTCAGTGTTAAAATAAAACAGTTTTGCAAACAGCATATGGTATGTTTAGTGAGTGATTTGAATTAGTATCAGCATTAATAAACTTTATTAAATAATAATAATTTATCTAATACTTATATAATAAATAATTTCTTCCAATGATGGGTAATTAAGTTTGACAGTCCAAATATACACAAACAGTCAGCAGTCATGTAGCACACACACACACACACACACACACACACACACCCATATTGATCACCCTGTCATGTCAGTGGTATATAGCACTTGAGAACATCAGACATCACAATTAGGTAAGATAATGCATTTTTCGTCTTTGAGGAGTAATAACTCCCCCCCCAATCAGAATGGTGGGGCCGGGGGGTGTTAGCTGGCATCTTCGTCCCCCCCAGTTTCACAAACCTATCTGCGCCCCTGCCTACACTACACAGATGATTCCTCAAAAACAACACAGAAAACAGAAGAATAAAACAGAATAAGTGACAGAAAAACCAAACCCAGGTCAGATCAGTAACATCTACAACAGATTCCATCAATAATCCTGAAACAACATGTTTCCTTCATGTGTGTTGGTAAAATATCTGTAAACTTATTATATACAGGAGAGTGACATTCTGCCTAGTGTTCATAAATATAAAGAAGTGTTTTTTAAGCTCTTACTGCACCTTGGGGATGTTTTAAAGAACTCCAGCAGTAGATTTAGAGTTATGTGATAGGATAAGAGGCCACATATTTAAGTTACCAAATATAGTCACAGTAATAAATTGCAACAGATGTATTTTTCTTCTCTGATGTAGAGAGGACCACCCTAAAGATCCACAAAGCAAAGTGTGTGAGCTGGCACCAAATACAGAAGCTTTAATATTTATGTTAATACACATTTAAGTTCAAGTGGGAACTGGGAGTTTGATAGTAACTACCTTTACAGGATGGTTTTTAATTCTGAATGATTTATTCTGAATAAAATATTTCTCAATTAAATCTATTTCCTTCATGTTTACATGGACATGTTAATTCTGGATAAAGGTTTCCATGGAAACGTATGTATTCCGCTGTAGTTAATTGGTCTTTCAGAGCTGGAGGTACAGAGGGTTCTGATTGGACAGAACAGCCGCTTAAAGGTGGGGTGGGGGATCTTTTTATGGAACATTTTTTTACCATATTGCTTGAAAACCTCTTCATGATCCCATATCACACACTGAAATAGAGTGTTTGCAAAAAAAAGCTAAATGTTTTAGTCCAGTCTAGAGGGTGGAACCAGAGGAAGACTCTGACCAATCATTGTACTGATCATCTTTACAATGATTGATTTGCTGATACGTCCATCAAATATCAGTCCCCCCCCCCCAACACCCCCCCACCCCTCCCTCCCACTTCTGCACATTCACATAAACAGCTATGGTGGAAAAAATGACAACAGGCAGCAAAAGCTATGGCCAAGCTGAGCGATGAACGGAACAGAACTAAGGTGGTAATCACTACGGCTTTCCAGTGTTGGCGTCAACTGAAAAAAGAAAAGGGGCTCCAAACCCATGCTAAGATGGCCATGTTTCTATGCCATAGGTAAGATGATACCATTATGATTACCGTATTTTCCAGGCTTTAAGGCGCACTTAAAAGACTTTAATTTGCCTCAAAAAACCACAGTGTGCCTTATATATGGATTAATTCTGGTTGTGCTTAGTGATGTGGAATTTTGACTTTTTATATCATGACTGACTTAATTTGCCTTATATATGAAAAACCCTCAGAAATAAACCATTCATTGACAGTGTGCCTTATAGTCCAGAAAATACGGTATATAATATTTGGACTTACTAATGGTTTATGAGTATGGTATTCACCCCGTTAGTGAGACAATTGCAGATATTAACCAAACATAATGTTCCAGCAGGTTTTGCTAAGTTGTGTGTCTAACAGTGTGTGTAAGCTGCTGGTGTAACACCATAAACTTATCCATTAGTTTTCCCATGGTGTTTATTTCATGCTTCTAAACCTTTTGTTAGCTAAACTTCATGTGACACAAACTGATAACTGTTATTTATTGTTTTGTTATTTAGGATGATAATTGATGTTGAGTTGTGGTGAATAATCGTGAACCTCCGTGATCGCGCCAGACAACAGAGCGTTGATGTATTTTTGAAGGTGTGGTTTCAAGGGGTGGTCTGACGAAGAGGCATGGGTGTGTATACTTTCAAAATACAGCTGTGGGAACAGTTTTCCAACATCTCCTACCCTACCTTTAACATCTGGATGTCTACTGAAAGACAAGGCAGATCAGGATGAAAATTAAACATGTTGAATGTGATTAAAAAAAGCTGATTTTCTAAAGTGTGAGCCCAAGTATTTGTAAAAGTCATCTCTTTCCAAAAAAATATACTCATGTTGATTTCAGATTTTCAATCAAATTGAGCAGCATTAAACAGAAGGTCCGATATATATGATGGAATTACAGGAAATTCAGAAATCCATCTGTGCAGAGTTTGTCTAATCATCACATGGTTCCATCTGCAGAGATGAACCCCGCTGCTTAAAGAAGAACACATGCACATGTCAGTCACATATATGTCAGTGTAGAACTGGGAAGAGTGACAGCTCTCGTCTCTGAGCCAAGTGCTCATTTACACCCTGTCAACATCAAGTGGAGAATACAAATGGAAAAAGGTGTAAATCTCTTTAGTAAAGCAGCAAATGAAACAGCTCTGAAAAGATAAGAGTGAGAGCATCATCAGTCACATCTGCACAGACCTAACGCACATGTGGGAAAAATTATCCCTACATCAACTAAGTCATTCTGAGCTGAAGTAACTAAGGAAATATTGTAGTTTTCAGACTAAAAGTCGCAGTTTTTTTTTTTTTTTCATAGCTCAGCCGGGGGTGTGACTTATACTCCGGTGTGACTTACTGTATATGTGAAATTATTAACACATTATTCTAGAATTTCACATGTTAGTTTCAGACTGACAACCACCAGTGGGCGCTGTTGAGCATGTTCTTTATGCTATAGAATGAATAACTGTTAATGTGTTACGTTAACATACCAGGAATGTTCTCACTTCACTGTTTATGTGTCATGTATCATTAGCTGAATGTGTTATGTTAGCATACATTAGCATACCGTACACCTATTCAGCCTATTGTTCTCCATTCTATTTTTTATTTTAAATAACTTTTCAAGATGAAATGTCTGTTGTTGGTGTTGGATTTTATTAAATACATTTCTCCCAAAACTCTGACTTATACTCCAGTATAACTTATATATGATTTTTCCTTCTTTACTAGACATTATATGGAGTGTGTAAAGCTTGTAAAATATTTCTGAAGTATTCCAGTGTGTCTGGGACAAGTGGGTTGAAGAGGGACACATGGAAAGGAAAACCCAATGAGAACTGAGCCTCAGTTTATTGACATACTCTCAGTCTGTTTGTTCATTATGTATGAGATCAGTAAAAGTGACCAGTAAACAGTTATCTAAAAAAAACACACAAAATTGTTTGTGTATTATTAAAAAAAAACACAAGTGGGAGTAATTTTGAGTGGTAGTGGACGGGATGGGATTCATAATTTACTCTGGCCTGGGAGTGGGATGGGATGGGAGTGAAAATCCACTCCTGTGTCATGATCTAGTCTGGACATTGGCTGAATATCTATCATGTTCACAAAACAAGATGGAAAAGTAGGGAAGCAGAAGCACGTGTAGAGTCGACCAATCAGAGGCCTCTTTTCTGGTTTTCTCTACGATACTATCTGTGACACTGTCTGCAGTGGTTACACTTTTTGGGAGGTGGACGTAAAGTCTGTGTGACGCTTCTGCTTCGGAGCATAAACCTGCCTTAACTAGGACAGAGCTGGATTTGAACCACCAACTTTTCTCTTATTGGATGACCTGCTTTACCAACTGAGTCATGACCACCCATATCTGAAGTTAGTGTGGAGGTGACACTGTCGCTGTGGGAACAGACAGAGGACCACTAATGGAACCAGTGTCTGTTCACTATCCACACACAAACTTATAATATTAGATGCACTGACGCATATATACTGTACATATAATGAAATTATCAATATTGCAAAAGGTCAAAGGTCAAGGTCGCATTTAGCAGAAAGGTCAAAATCACATTATTCACATTACCCGTCATTATTTCAAGGATGGGTTGTCATAGAAACTGAAGATTGGCACAAAATAGGGGTGTATTCTCTGAATACTTGTTTATATTTAAATTCAAGCATTAAGGGGTTAATATTACAAATTAGAGCCAGAAAGAAAAGCTTTAGTAAGAACAGACTCAGGATCAGACTGTGGTGAAGATGGTTCCACATCCAGCAGCTTCATGATGTGAGAAAACACTCAAATCATTTATTTTGTGTATAATCATATCTAATGTTTCAACCACTGTCCTTGGAGCTGCCTGCGTCATATTCTGCTGTGATATTTGGCCACAGTAATCCTGCCTCACTAGTTTCTACTCCTGGTTTGTGAGGCCAAACATTCATTGTAACAAATATGTGTGACTGGAACATGATGAAACCACTGGTAATGTTTAGTGTTTATATGAGTGTTTTCTCATCTGCTGCAGCTTTGTTTGGGAGATGTTTAAAGGGACAGTTCAGTATTTTTCAAATGAATGTGTATGTCATCAGTGTCTTTACTCTGGTGCACCCACAGTGACTTACCCCCGACAGTGTCCTGTGAGCCCAGTTCTGGTCCGGTTTTGGTCAAAGCCAAAGTAGTCCCGGTAGGTTTCCTCGGGTCAACAAAATAAAAACGTGTTTCTTCTCAAAACAATATATGAGGGAATGAGTGATTTTTTTGCATAAAACGTCACGGAACAAAAACTCACACCTCATATTTGCTTGGAGCTACTTTGTCTCAAAAGCGATCAATGCGCGTTGTCACTGCTAACAGCCGTGCACCTGCACATAGCAGGAGCTAACACTGCCCAAAAACTGATAAAAGTTGTTTGCTAAGGCAATTTGGACTTTTTTATCTCACAGGTTTGGCTTTATGTTTCATACTTTTGACTTTTTATCTCATAATTTTAACTTATCTTATAACTGACTTTTTATTTCATGATTTTCACTTCACTTAATGTGGCTTATGGTCCATTGCACCTTGTATATGAAAAGACCTCTAAAATAAAGTATGTGTTGATAGTGTGTTTAATAAAAATATGGAAAATACTATATATACATATATATATATATATATATATATATATATATATATATATATATATATACACACACACACACACACACACCTGTTTACTTTGTTGTATTTGTTATTTTTGCCTTGTATATGTATGCAAGTGTAAGTGTAAAATCAGCACAGTTTCCTAGATTAGCACCAGACTTAGCAGATGTCCGCTCTCTTGTTAATAAAAAAAACCTCTCGTGCCATTTATGAGGAATGATGAGGAAAAGTGCACCAGGCCTCTGAGCAGTCCAACTGTTTGGTTGTTTTATAGTTTCCTTTTGCTAGCCTTGCTAACACAATACCCGCAGCATTCCCATGGTCACTGACCCAAATAAAAACCTGCCTCCATCATTTCCTTTCTAAGGACAGCAAGGGTACGTGTCCCTGCAGACCAACAGGTCAAAGCCTGCAGACCTGACGGGGACCTGGAGGCCCACATTAAATATGTGAGACACAATATAAACAAATAACCAACAAATTAAGACTTCAGGCAGCAAATAAATTCTACTGTTTGAAACAATGCTGACTTTATTCTGCAGATGAGGTGGTTTGGAAACGGGTGGAGACTTTAATATTTTAAAGGTAGCAGTAAGCAGGAGCAGATGGAGACGGAGGCCAAAGCTCTGGTAATAAAGCACCCTCACATTACTCGAGCTAAATGTTTGCTTTTATTAATCTCATCCAACATTGGTAGGGGAGATTATTGTATCAATGAATGCTTGAGATATCACATTGAAATTACATGGGCATATACATATAGCTAATGCACATCAGATGCAAAGATCCATTTGAGTAAAGGTCAAAGGTGAAGGTCACAATGAACTAAAAGGTCAAAAATCACATTATTGGTTATAACTCAAGAACGGAGGGTCACAAAACTTTCAGATTGGTACCAAACGATGCAGAATGAAGATTTCTACAATTCTCATGGTTTGTGTTATCACCTACGACCAATAGTTTTTGAAATCTCTGGAGGTCAAAGGTGACATGTGGCAAAATGAACTTGTGCAACACTGTTTGTGTGTGTCAAACATAAACTGTGATGGAAATTGACCTTGACCAAGTCATTAAATGTCCCTGATCACCATGAACCATAAACATTAAGTTATATTATTATATTGAAATCACAAGTGGCATCTTCAAATGGAGGATCAACAATGGGTGACTAATAATTGATTTTTGATATATGTTTCAGTATCTACTACATCACTTAAGTTTATTTTTTTTCAATCATCATTATTTGAAACCATAGAAATAACAGTACAATATCATTCTTAGCATTTAATGACATATAATTCCCCTAAGTTGTACCTCATCTATGTTTTTATGTTCACTTATATCCACAATAGTTCCCCTTAATATTAGAAGAAATATTAGTTGGAAGTTCTTAAAAAGAAGAACATGTTACAGCAACTTAATACATTTGAGTTAGTAGTACTATTTCTGAAACTTTGAGTATTCACAACTGAATATATTTAATTATTCTGAACATTCAGGTTTACAGTGCATTTATTTATACATATTGATAGAATGAATGTATCAATAGATCATCTTCTACAATATTTACCTCCACCGGGGAGGTTATGTTTTTGCCTGAGTTTGTCTGTCTGTTAGCAAGATAATTCAAAAGTTATGGTCAGATTTTGATGTTCCGGTGGTGGTGTACCGGTAGGGTGGTGGTGGTGGTGGGGGGGTGTTCTACCTTGGCAGATGTCTGTAGATGTATTTTTGGTAAATAACAGTGAGACACTTGGTTTATGTTTAGTTAATGATAGGTTGATTTTACTGTAGAAATCATATTTTCTTCACTTTTCTGTTTCTGACATAATAAACCTCAACTTTCAATCTGAACATATACATATTTAGTGAAATAATTATAGTAAAACACCTTATTTTCACTGGAAAAATGCTAAATACACATTATATTACAATAAATAAATACAAGTCACTTTAGAAGGATTAAAACATAGTTTAAAGAACTGTCCCAAAAGTATCTGTGGGTGTTTCTGGGTTAAAAGTGACTAGACTTAGTGCAGTTACATAACGCCACTGCCTGTAAGAGCTGATGGAGTCATGATGTTCAGCAAAGTCTTGGAATATTTTGTGTTGTGTAAAGTGTTGTTTTGTCATAATTCATCTAGATTTATTATCCCTCAGTGTTCAGTTGAAACACTGTGCTGGAATATTCACATGTTATGAGTGTTCATTCAAAAAGTTGAAAAACATCCTTGAGAACAGAATATGGCGAATGATGAAACACCAAAGGAACGCTCACGCCTGTCAGTTATAGGATGTAACATATGATGCAAAACTCTGGAAGATTTTAGGGAAGTTTGGCAACAAAACCAGCAGCGTTAACTTTCCTTAACCACATTCTGTCAAAATGAGAAGGTTGACTGATGCTCTGACCTTAACCTAGAAAAACCCAAAAATACAACATTTACTAGAACCACCACTGATAGAAACTGTCTAAGCCCTTCAAGTCTGAATTTATATTTCCTGTATTTTTTTGGAGTATAGGTCACATTTTTTGAGGGAAATTTATTTGATAAAATCTAAAACCAAGAACAGACATTTCATGTTGAAAGACAATTTAAAATAAAAAATAGAATAGAGAACAACTGATTGAACAACAATTGATCTGAGTCTCTCAGTGTTTCAGTCTGTCAGAGTCTCAGCGGCTCAGTCTCTCAGCATCTCAGTGTTTCATTGTGTCAACATTTCAGTGTCTTAGTCTCTCAATGTCTTTCATGTCAGGACAGAGGAGACGTCCACACCAGGGGCATCAGGAGACCTGGGCATTCCCGGCTGAAGCTCCAGATGTCCGGGGAATAGTCCCGACTCTCTCTAAAATCCAGAGAGATTCGGAGCTGGATCATCATAATTCAAATGTGTAATAATAATAATAATAATAAGAGAAGGACAGCTCTGTGAACGATACTTTAACCGGTGGTACCACAGATCAACTCTCACTGGGTCGTCCTGCTGCTGCCGCCTGTCATCATGCACCTTTGTAACTAGTGCAGACCGCACGATTCTGATGTGCCCATATATGGGCATGTTGGTACATTTTGTCGTTGTACGTAACAACGGAATTGACTTTCCGGTTCCAGGTCGCTGCTTGACGGTCGACCAATCCACCCCCGGAGCAACAACTGTCACTTTTTTGCTCTTTTCTTATCTGCTCACTCCCACCTAACTCCACAAGTCCACCACACCTTAGTGCGACTGTTAGTGCTCTTAAACTGGACCTTTTCTTCCCGACACTCTTTTTGCATTCATTCACTAGCCTCGGAGCTAACAGCTAGCACCTCAAACTAGCCCCGGTGCTACAACTAACGCTCCATGTTAACGACAACAATACCACCTCTACTTCAACAACGGATCACCTCAACATGGGAGTCACGCCGAACATCATCACCTACCTGAAGGAGCTGCTGATGCTTCTCTGAGACTTCATGGCCTCTGTCCCTCCACTCGTCATTGGGCTTCCCGAAGCGATGTGCGTGCACGCATCCTCACGTGGTGCTGATCCAAGCGCAGCACCCAGAAGGAGCACGAAGAAGAAAACCAGATGAGGTACAGGGAAAGAAGGGCTCTGGGGCAGGCTGCAGGAGGAGAGCTGGAAACAGCTGGAAGCTGTGCAGCCCAGACATCGAGCTCCTGGCTGTGTCCTGCCACCCCTTCTACCTGCCCAGAGAATTCCCCCAGGTCTTTTTCACCATTGTCTACATCCACCCCAGATCCAACCCCACCACAGCAACTAACCACATCAGTAGCACCCTCAATAAACTGGAGCAACTTTCCCCAGACTCTCCTAAATTCTGCTCTCGTCCACTGTAGCTGCTATGTGCACCCATTCTAATTGCCCCACGGGGATAAATAAAGTTTACTGAATCTGAACAAATAAATGTATTCCCATCCTGCAGAAGGGATTTTATGCCACATTCATTTGCTATTTTGTCTGAGGGTGATGGAACCAGGAATTTAGGGGAAAGGGAGTAGAGAGACAAGTGGGAACTGAGAGCTTTACATACCCAGAGAGCGTTTCAATCAACCCAGGTTTGTGAAAAAAACTCAGTGAAAAATGAATAGCTATTGTTCATTCAGTAGTCAGTTAGCTCTATTACCTTACTTTTTAGAGGACATAGCTACTTGAATGTCAAGAAAATATATTACATACATTGCAGGTTGCTCACAATACATTTAAAACCCAATGTGACCATGAGCGTAAATAATTGCCCACTAGGGATAATGACAAGTTGGGACAAGCAAAATCTGGGCCAAATACAGGGCTTTCATGGAATAAAACATTTTGAAGGCTGCAAAAGAACTGAGACTGGCATGAAGGTTCACATCGAGTTAAGGCTACAATGCAATGGTGTTTTACTCCCATAATACTTAAACTAAACGTACTTGTGTTTGTAGTCACATCTTTGGCTGGAACAATTACTGCACTTTGGCGAGTGTGATCAGTAACTATTAGTTCAAATATTACTGAAAAATATTCAATTAACTATCAATCAAATTTGTAAATTTACAGAAAGCACTTTGAAAACACTTACACACTCTATATTTAAACCTGTAAAGTAGATCAAAAGAAAGTGATCTGTTGTCCAGTGGAACATCATATGGGTTAATGTTAATCATTTTGCACAGAAATTGGAACCATAAAATTCCATTTTAATAACCCTTTTTTCTAAAGATAGCCCCGGATCTTTACTCCAGCTACAGACGCCCCTGGTTTATTCACACCAGCTGAGCTCTGTGGCCTTGGCCCAAAAGTCAGCGTGGGGGCATGTGTCACATGATCTGAACACATGTCACGTGATCAGGAGAACTCATTACATGACATGTGTCTCCTCCTTTAATTTCCTGTTAATAATAAAGATGATATTTTACGCTCACAGATTGGATTAAATTCAGTTTATAAAGGTCTTACTGATTTTCACAGAACCCACTCTGGACCGGTTCCATGTGGTTCTGAACTTCTGTGCATCACATGTGGAGCCCCAAATGTTTCCCGTAAGATCATTGTCACATAATCATCTGACTTCCATTATTGGTTTACTCCTTTTATTTATTTATTTATTTATTTCTGCTGGCAAATGAACAGAGCTGCACTGACAGAGTTGACAGTGTGTTGTGGAAGTGCACCCCTGTAGATCACTCACACATGGAGTCAAATTATTAGGGCTGTCCCGGACCAAGGATTTTATTGGTCAACCAGTGGCCGTCAATTACTCTGACTAATCAACTAAACTCCCCATCCAAAAAAAACCCCAACAACATGTCTGCCCATTTTGACCAGGATACACATCTGTGTGCCTTTACCTTTAATTACCTGCAACTCTGCACATTTACCAGTAACACCAGCAGTAACATTCATGCAGATATTTTAACAGTACGTGGCAAATGTTCTGTTGTCTGATTGGCTGTAATGCACACAGGGGACATACAGCGATGCAATGTTCCCACTAAGCTGCACACTTGCGCACATTCTCAGCGCACCAGAATATCTATGTAGCGCATAAAATAACAAACATATTAAACAATATCTAATATTAGACCTAATCTAATTAATTACACATGTAATATGTAATATGTAATATGTAATATATATATGTATAATATGTAATAATATGTATGAATGTGTTTGATTTCTGGACTTCATTGGTCAATCATTCCACACAGGAATGGTTAATTTTATACATTTCATTCTTGGTTGTGTCTTTTTACATATCTGTACTGTTTTGCATTGTAACTCAGTGAGTGACAGGTGTCCAACCAATGATACGATAAGGTTCACTTCCACTACACACCCAATCCTAGCATTGACAGTGCTTGTGTATTGTCCAGCCTCTGCAGGTTAGCTAGCTAACAACAGTGCAGCAGAGGCAAGATTTCATTGGTCGCCCAACTCAATAGACTCACAGAGCATAACTGACTGGATCACCTAACATTAGATCAGCTAGCTCGCTGAAGTAATATGGAGGATTTAGCCATTTAGCCATTTTCAATAATATTTTTTTTATTAATCATGTGATAAAAAGAATGATAAACTGTATTTTACTCCTGTTAATCACATGTATTGATAGAATGAATGGATCAATATATGTTAGACCCTTTACATTAATAGATTACTTTGGTCTTAATAGATATTTGGGGGTTTTATGGGTTCAGGAAACTCAACCATTTGACCTAAATAGTGGTGCTGCTAATTTGGTGTTAAAGTAAAGATATCCACACTATCCATTTCATACATACTCTGACTTTATTCACATTTCAGATCCTTCAAAAGTCTAAAGTGGATGTGGTCATGGCTCCACATTTTTTATGATTTTGTCTTTTTTTCTTTTATGGAAAAACTCAGTGTGCAGCCCATGTCCTCCTTGGGTGATGTGAAATGAATCTTCAAATGGCTTCAATGTCCAAACATTTTCTGGAATAAAAAAAAAAAGAAAGGTGTTTCATGCAGACAAGCCTGACAAAATAAAAAAAAAATAAATAAAAAAAATACAACAATGGAGATGGTTTGAAGAGAAACTGGGTCATGTGTTTTAGCTCAGAGCTGCTCGGCTCATTGTTTACACAGAGATGAAGGAAACACACTGAGTCCAGCTGCTGGGGACATGTGGTCCTCACAAGTCCTGTTTACACCAGAGGCTTTATTCCTGTTTAATCCAGAATAAAGATGCATTCCTCTTTCAGATGTACCACATGAAAACCTAATTCCTGTTGAAAATGATAATTTACTATTAAACTGAATTCAGAATAAAGTCACTGGTTTGTTGTGATCTGTGACATGTGTCTTTCTGGGACATTTTTCCATTTCTCACCTTTGTGAATGACAGTCTTTGGTACTTAAAAAAATGGCTATTCCTTCTCTGGGTTATAACGATTGGCACAGCCATTAACTACACAAAACATAGACATTTTCCTCAAACTACTTCACTTTTGCCCTCCATCTGAAAATCACGTGCTGGCTATATAGCAATGTGACGTTATGTGAAATCAACCAATTGTGACCTTGACCTTTGACTTTTACTCAAATGGATCTGATGCACATTAGCTACATGTATCTGCCCATGTAATGTCATGGTGATCTCTCAAGTTTGTATATACTGTACACATATATATATATATTATATATTAGGGCATTAACTAAAATGTCGACTAGTCGACACATCGACTTTCGTAGCACAAGTCGATTTAAATTTGGAGGAGTCGACAAGTCGCATGTTATTCTTTCTCGCCCTGCCACCTCTCTCCCTTGCGCGAGCGTAAACACAGACCAGATGTAAACAAAACACCTGCAGGTAAGACAGTTGTGGTGGGCTAACAAAACACACATTACATGTGTGGAATTTAGATGAAAAAAAACAAAAAACGGCGCGGCGATCTGAAGAGGTATCTGTTAAGCTGAGTGATACGAGCAGCATTAGCTAGCTAACCTGTGTGATAAGTAGCGCTGCATTAAGACAACACACTCTTTTTTCCTCCAAACACATGATATGGACACTGTTGTGTTCAACTTGTTGGCCTTAAAATTATTACACGTAATATAAAAAGTGAGGACGTGTGACAGACGTGTGGACAGTCCAGTTTTAGAACCGTGGGTCCAGACCAAATGCAGACATATGTTCACCTACTGATGTTCAGTTACATTTACCAGAAAACGTGATGACGTCATCACTGAAACCACTCCTTGTGTTCCAAGAACCCGCAGAGGGAAGTTAACCCCGGGGTAAGGTACTTACTTCAGCCCTGGAGGTTTTGTATGAGAGGAGGACGGCATTTTCCCCTGATTTCCTGACTATGGTCAGGATAATATCAGGAACAGTTAATAATAAGTTTGCAATAATACAAAAAAAAGAACGAAAAAGTTCATTTTGGGATCCATGAATTTCTAGTTCATAATTTGGAAGAATGAACAATGAACTGAACTAATTCATATTAGTTCCTAAACAAGGTGAACTTTCCCAACATATATATATATATATATATATATATATATATATATATATATATATATATATATATATACATACACACACACACTTGAGTTAATTTATTTATTTCATTTCATGTTTTTCATTTCATTCAACTTAAAATCATTTCGACATGTGTGTTTTCAGATCACAATAGATCACAGTAGATCTAACATGACACAAAAACTTTCCTCTGGAACTGAAAATAATACAGTATTTAAGTTTATGATTAAAACAAATTGTCCAGAGTCCGTCACACCCTGGACTGTCAACATCTTCTGCATCATTTTTGGACTAAAAGTTGTTAAACTGAAAATGAGCTCATGATTAACTTTAACCCTTAACGACCCACAGCTACTTTTGTCCCAAAACCTTTTTTCCCTTATATTTACCCATTTCAAGTAATTTATCACCATTTATGACAATTTTCAGTATAAATCATATCATTTCCTATATTTAATTTATTTCTCATATAGATGTTTGTGAAAACTCAGAATACATTTGAAGAATATTATATCAGAATCTCAAAAGAACAGAAGAAAATAATAATTTTCTACAAACATTTAAAAGTAAAAATGTCTGTAGAACCATCTACCGTTATTCCGTGGGTGCTGCCCATGGCTGCCCACTGCTCCTTAGAAGGATGGGTTAAATGCAGAGGACACATTCCGTTGTACAATTGTATGATGACAATAAAGTACTATGTTATTGATCCGACTGGTGATTTAATGTTGTAGAAGATGATCATTTATTTGTAATCTGTAAACAAGGTCGAGAAATGATGGAGGTGGGTGATAAGACTACACTGAGAGGTCAGAGGTCACCCAATGCAAATACAGTTACTACTAAAGAAAAGAAATATGACAAAACATGAAGTGATATGAAAACTTAATTTGATGAAATATTAAACTTACATATTTGTATAAATGTATAACAGTTATCAGTTATCACTGTGGGTCGAAAAACAACGGTCAGTCTTTTCATTGGCCTGATGCTTTTAGAAATATCATCTTGTCTCGTCATCTGAACCTGCTTTATCCTCACTAGGGTCGCGGAGGTCACTGGGGTCACTGGGGGCCTAATCCAGCTAAAAAAAAAAGGATGGAATAGAACCGTGACGCTGTAGATCTAGTGGGCCTATCAGAAGACAGATGCAAATATGAACACACAGATACTGTACTGTATTTCAAGTATCATCTAATTAATTTTCCTTCTGTCCCAAGATCGACTAGGAAAGCCTCCGCGATCGACTGGTTGATTGCGATCGATGGGTTGACGACCTCTGCTCTAATGCTTCTGTTATATTTTGTAAAACTGAAGCCAGACCTATGAGCATGCTCGGATCAATCTGAGCCTGAGAGGTTAAAGTTCAGAACGGACACGAGAGGGCGTGAAAACGGCTCGAAGCGTGACGGGTTAATTCATCATGTTCACAGAGAAGAAGAATAAAGAAAAAGAGGCAGATCTGAGCTCAGCTCTGGTTCCAGATGTGAGGACGAACACACTACTCACATTATACACACACTGGTCTGAGTGTGAAGTAAAATGGCAAAATTATGAGATAAAAAGCCTAAATTATGAGATAAAAAGCCAAAATTATGTTATAATAAGTCAATATTATGAGATAAAAAGCCAAAACAATGAGATAAAAAGCCAAGATTATGAGATAAAAAGCCTAAATTATGTGATAAAAAGTCAATATTATAAGATAAAAAGCCAAAAGCATATGCACAGTCTTTTAACCACATGCCTTCAGTTGATACTCTTTGTAAAGTCGTAGACATAAAGGGAACGTTTGTTCACTCAGTTGTTTGATATTTCAGACTAAGATGGTAAATAAATAAATAAATAAATAAAACTGCAAACACAAAAACATCTGTATAAACATAAAATCACAGAAACTGTATCTAAAATAAACAAACACTCACTTGTGACACAGATTTATAGACTGACACAATATGAATAAAAGCAGAATATATTTACACATGGATCACATTAAAGAGCAGATCTTAAAAACAAATGAACACAGTCACATTGTTTAGAATAAAGTCTGTCTTTTATCATATGTTTTATTTGATCATATACTGCTTTTATGATGTCGTTTTTGATGGATGATTTATTGTTGATCTTTTTATTGATGATGATGATTATGTGGTGATGCTGAAGAGAAGGTACACTTATTATTGTGTCTCAATATTAATAAACTATTCTATTGTAAAACTCTCCTCTTATTGTTTTCTACAGACACATCAGACCCATAACCAAACATTAAAAACTACAGCAAATATAAAACTAAACAATTAAAAACTAATGGATTCAAAACTGTAGGGAAATATTAAAGTACTCCTGGGGGTTGTGATACCCCAGCTCTACCTCACAAATCCACCAGAGGGAAACAGTCACACAAATAAAAAGCCTTTCATTAACGGCTGTTCAAAATGTTGTTACTACAGAAATATAAAGACTTTCATTCAGTGTAAATATGTCAAATTAATAAGTAGATAAAATACAGTTTAATAATAAACCTGCTCACAATCACTGTGTCACATTTACTTTTACATTTGTGGATAATTTTCCAATAATAGAACTTTAGGAATTTGAACTTTTAGCAGTTCTCTCTAATTTAAATATTATGATAAAAACAAAAATGTGATAAATCAAACATACGTATAATTAAAAATCATGAGATAAAAAGTCAAAATTCCACGTCACTAAACACAACCAGAATTAATCCATATATAAAGGAGAAAATTAAAGTATTTTAAGTGCACCTTATAGTTTGGAAAATACGGTATATACTTGTTTATTTTTAATACATTTATACATGTTACAACTAGTGATAACATTAATTTAACACATTTAACACATTTAGACATTAATGTTCATGTTATTTTATTTTTTTCAGAAACCATGTTGAACCACCAGTGGTCTTCACTAGCGGACCCACCACCAGGATTAACAAGATTTCTGGGGGAAACACTTAACATATAGTACAATAAATCAACGTTCCAAAGATTTATGTCACATGTTCATGAAAAGTATGAAACCTATTGTATGGACTGAAGCATTTTTGTGCATTTTAGTATTTTTTTTTTTTTTTTTACTACATTTCACTCTATGGTTTGTGGATTTCAGTGTATTTTAATGAATTGTGACTACATTTGACTGTATTCTTTGTGTATTTTCACTACATTTTATTATATATATATATATATATATATATATATATATATATATATATATATATATATATATATATACACTATATATATATCAACCTGAGCCTGGGAGGTTACAGTTCAGAACGGACACGAGAGAGCGTGAAAACGATATATATGCTGATTGGTTGTAATACCATCCTATTACAGAGGGATTTGAAAGACAACCTTTTAGCCCCTCCTCCCCTGACTATGAAGCACCAGTAGACCCATATATGGAATGAATAGTGATAGCACTGCTAGGCTAGCCATGCCATAGATGTGATGATATTCCTGTTTTGTCTCTGAAGAGCAGCTGGAGCCTGAATTGCAGCATCTTTATAAAATTCTTCTGTCCTACTTCAGACACACCCGTCTGTTGATGAGAAAACGAGGAGAAAAACATGAAGCTTCTGTTTGTTTCTGTTCAAAAGTGAGCTCGAGTTTTCCATCTGGTCCTCATCCTAGAGCTCAGTCCAAACATTTTTATCAGTTGAACTCATCCTGGCGTTGGGTCGTCACTCTGTTCTGCTGCCCAGTTTCATTACCGTCTGTTTCTCATGGATGCACATCAGGACAGAAAACACGTGTCTGATCACAAACTGTGATGTTTTGTTTTTTTTTGTCAAAACACATGTTAGAATTCTTCACATTCACACAAAAAATATTGTGGTGGAAATTTACAAGATGGAAGGAAGACAAAAAACCCATCAAGATTTAAAAAAAAAAAAAGACAACTTCCAGCAGTGCAAAAAACACAGATATAAAAGACAAGATAAAAATTCAAGTACGAGGTAAAAACATAAATAAAATGTGTGAATATATTACTCAAAACTATTAAAATGTATAAAAGGTAGTACAATTTAGAACACAGGATTGTTGCAGGATTGCATGACAGCAGTAGAATAAATATAAAACCTTTTACCTGAGTGTAAATATTCTGCCTAAATGTTTTGTGTTTGTAACTCCACAGTCATCTGTTCTAATGAACATGTGTGAATAATGAACTGAGGCAGAACACTGTTAAAATGACACACATTTGTTTTCACTTTGTTCATGTTTAGGACAGTTTACCGATGGAAACACTTTCATATTGTAACTTGACTTGTTTTGCTCTCAAACATTTTTCGACATTATTACTTTACTGCTGCGTTCCAGTTCAGATCAAATGTAGGTTAATGTAGCTCCTGAACTAAAATTACTTTGACATTTCTGTGTTTTATAAATAAGTGTGTGTGGAAAAAACTACTGTGTTTTTAAAAGTTGTGTTGACGCCGTTGGTTTTTGTCCTTCTTTCTCTTCTTTCTTTCTTTAATGTACCCACCACCCTTTAAAATAAAATAATTCTTCGTATTTTCTGCAGTTCTTCCACAGGTAAATAACCGGATGCACTCCTTTTATCAACACATTTCTTTTAGAGGACAGTACAGGACACGCAACTCCTCAAACTCTGGGAACAGCACAATCGATCAGAATCTGTCAAAGGTAGAGACAACACAAGGCTTCTACTTTATGTCACTGGGTTTATGGATCTAATACATAATTTAACAGTTTCCTCCCATGCCCTGTTCTGTCCTGGTACCACGGCCTCTTTGGGTTTGTATATGAACTGTAAAAAAAGGATTTGAGGAATTTGGTAAAAATATAAACTCTGGATATCAATAATAAAATTAAATTAAAAAATAATATAATAAAATCTAACCCATATTATTGTGAGATTTTGGAGGAGCAGCCATGGGGAATTTCCTAGCTTGCATTGGGACAAACTAGTTGTGACATTTTTTATGTATTTTACAGTGTTCTGAGTTGAGAAGAAAGTGTTGTTCTTTATATATAGCAGAGTTAACATGTGTTTTACCCTTATTTATTTTATTATTTAATTATTTTCCACACTATAAGGCGCACTCTTAATGAATGGTTTATTTTCTAGGTTCTTGTTTTAGGTGATAAAGGCCCAATTGAATAAGTCCATGGCAGACTGGACTATAGTGCTAAAATTCTGAGATAAAAAGTGAAAATTCTGAGATAAAAAGTGAAAATTATGAGATAAAGTCAAAATTATTGGATAAAAAGTGAAAATTATGAGATAAAAGGCAAAATTCTGAGATAAAGTAATTGAATCATTGAATTTCCTCGCAGGAAATTCGTTGTTAAATCATCAAAGAATAGTGCCGTAACAGGTTGCCCAACAGTCAAGCGCCAAGTAAAATTTCTGTGAAAGGAGACATGAAAGGAAAACTAGCAGTGCATACATATTGAAGCCCACATTAACACAATACAGGTTAACGTTACTCAATATCATTGAGCTGGGATTTTTTTCAATACACAGTATAAACACACGTGGTATAAACAAAAACAGGCCCCAGACACATCACTTGTGTGAGTATTTCAAGAATACATGAGGAATAACAAAGGAAACCCAAACACACACATCTCATTCTGCTCTAGGAGAAAAAAGTAGCACCTTGTAGGGTTATGCTACGCCCTTAAAACAGGCATCGCTCCACACATCGCTCATCCACCATGTTGTTCAGCTCCACCCAGCTGTCCGGAAATGTAACTAGTCTCCTCTGTGAATCTGCACAACAATTCAACAGGTCGGTTCCCAAACTTGCAGACTGAGCCACCGCAGATCTGCAAATCTGTCCCACACAGTTCACAAGGTTGTCCTGAGACTGGGTCATCAACAGCTTTAGCCCCGTAACAGTGTCAGTGAATACCTTGAGGAGCTCCTAAATTTCCTCACGCAGCATCAGTTGCCCTTTGGGTGCTACGATCTTCTCCATTTTGCGATGGATCAACATTCCTCCCAGGCCAAACGTAAGGAATGTTACAGTACCACCATAAATCCAAATATGTACAAATCTTCTATGTCCTCGATGGACAGAGGTGTCAAGCATACAGCCTGACATTCTAGCCACAAATCTCTGGAGTACCCCGACAAACTCGTGCCATGAGGACAGTCCGGTTCTCCTTGACCCCCTTTCCTTGATGAATAGATAGTGTCGATTACGTTAAATGCCCAATTGATTACATCCATGGTTTAGTAGAAGACAAGTCAATGAGGGCTCAGAAAGAAGAAAAATAACCAGAGGAGAGAGAAGAGAAGACAGAGCTGCAGACGGCCCAGCAGCAGGAGCAAGATAAGCACAAGGTCAGGAGCAGAGGAGCAGGAAGAAAATGCAACTGCTGTGTTCACTGGTCAGAGTGGAAAAGCAATCAATCACAATTATGACATAAAAAGTCAAAATTCTGACAATAAAAGTCAAAATTATGAGATAAAAGGTAAATTATGAGATAAAAGGTAAATTATGATATAAAAGGTCAAAATTCCAAGTCACTAAGCACAACCAGAATTAATCCATATTGTAACGGACCACGGAGAACCCAAGTGCAAAACAGGAGGCGTACGTAAAAGTCCAAGCAGTAGTTTATTCTCACACAGTTCAGTAATACAATACAGATAAGTGAGGAAGAGTCCCCCTTAAAGTCTCTCAGGGCTGGAATGTACTTATCCAGACGGAGCACGGCTGATCTCCTCCGGTCTGAGAGTGAGACTGGATTCAGGCCGGTTCCGGTCCAAGGTCGGGGCTGGCGGCGGGTCTCGTAGTCGGGGTTCGTTCCGGGGTCGGGGCAGGCAGCTAGTATCAGGGTCGGTGTTCGTTCCAGGGTCAGGGCAGGCGGCGAGAGGCTTAACAGGTTCCGGTCCAGGTTCAGTAACAACAAAGACAGGCAGGGATCACAGGCAGAAAACAGAGGTCGGACAGAAACGGGACTGGTACACGGAATACAGGAAATACAGGTTGCTGGAGAATCAGAGGAACAGGTCATGATAATCTGGCACAGAGTCAGGTCTGAATGCAGACTATATACTTCTCACCTGATGAGTTCAGCTGCCCTCACCAGGTGAGTTGCATCAGTGATTGGCCAAGGAGACAGAACAGGGTGAAAGGTGAGGAACAGAGACACAGAACAGAGACACAGAGCAGAAAAACACACAGCAGAACAGAAAACACAAGGAACGGAACATGACACATATATAGGGCACACTTTCGTTTTTGGAAAAAATGTAAGCCTTTTAAGTGTGCCTTATAGTCTGGAAAATACAGTATTTATTTATTTATTTATTTATTTATTTATTTATTTATTTATTTATATTCTTCTACTCTCAGTTGCTCCATTGTCTCATGACCCTCTGTCGTGTCGTGATCACATCGAGGCGATGAAATTTAAATATGAAATCTTTGTTTCTTGGGGTTAATGATACTAATACGGTACTTTAGTTTCCACATTAAAAGTCATTTGCCCAACCCCAAATTAAATAGATGAACATGTTCCTACTAACAATTAAAGAGTTAATATTACTCATATTTTATGTATAATTACTTATGGAGTCTAAGAGGAGATGTTCAAGTGAATTTGACTTCATTTTCTTTTGTGTTAAAATGAGTTTCCTCCTCCTCCTCCTCCTCCTCCTCCTCCTCCTCCTCCTCCTCCTCCTCCTCCTCCTCCTCCTCCTCCTCCTTTCATTCTGGGAGTAACTGTACAGAACTTCCTGTGTGTCCTGCACAAATTATAAATAAATGTCTATTCTATTCTACAGGGTGTCCCCATAAGTCTCCATACATAATAAATTACATAAATATATGGCATATATTTATATATTTAAATATAGTATTTGCGGTTGATGTCACAAATTTTTGTGGTCGATGTCGCATGTATTTACGGTCGATGTTGCACATATTTGCGGTTGATGAGGCACATGTGAACATAAGTTTGTTGATTCCTATGGTTGATTGGGTCGAGCTGATGCTTCGTAAAACAGGAAGAGGATGCCATAGTTTTCTTCCAGTAGACATCCAGGCATTAAGCAGCCGTTCTGTCCAATCAGAAGCCTCTTTACCGCCAGGTTAGAAAAAACAATTAACTAGAGCCAAATACACCCGTTTCCATGGAAACCATTATTCAGAATTAACACCGTGTTCACACGAAGGAAATGGATTTAACTCTGAATTATTTTATTCAGAATAAATAATTCTGTATTAAAAAACATAATGTAAATGTTGCTAATGTCAGTCTGACAAAAATCCCTCCAGCCTGTGGGTTTGTCTGCATGGTTTTTACAAATTTAACATAATGTCACACAGAGCCCCCACCCCCTGCTGTTGGTCCAGTGAAGGCAGGAAATGTCAGACAGTGAAGCAGCGTCAGGCTCAAGGGCTGAGTCACACATGCATCCTGCAGTGCAGTCTGGACATGATTAGCTCCTCTAACATTCACACCATTAGAAGAAGAACTGACAATGACCAGGCAGTTTTAACCACACACACACATCACATCTACCCACACACACACACACCACACACACACACACACACACACACACACACACATCACATCTGCCCACACACACACACATCTGCCCACACTAAAGGGCTCTGCATCTTCTCGCGGCAAAATGTCACAGTTAACTTGTCGCAGATAGTTGTAATCTATGCCAGCGCAGGGAGTGCACTAATGTTCACTACTCACCATCACAGCGGCAAGGGGCACTCTCACGAACTCGCTAGGGTTTCCCATCTGGATCCCCACTCTTTTTTGACCTCAGACCTTTTTATTGTCGAACAAACTTGTCTCGCCAATTCTTCCACTTCCGCATGCATTTGGCCAAATCCTTGTTCACTCGAGTCGTCTTCAACAATGACTTTCGTGTTCACAAAACAAGACAGAAGGGAAGTGGAGGTGCTTGTAGTGCGGATGTAGAGTCGACCAATCAGAGACCTCCTTTCTGGGCTTCTCTGCAACGAGTTACATTTTCTGGGATGTGTGCGCAACTCTCTGCAATGGGGGCTAAAGAGTCTGCGATGTATCCGCAACACTTCGCAGACGACTTGGCTTTGGAGTATAAATAGGCCTTAAGGCTGAATCCCATTCCACATCTTACCCCTTCCCCTCTGTTTTGTGCATCCACGTGTAGAGGTAGGGGTGTTCGAACCAACATTTATGTACTAAGATTTATGTACTGCCTAGCAATTATGTACTCTAAAATAATTATGTATGTCTATATATCTACTATATAAATATTGGAACATTTGAATTAATTGTTAGAATGCTGTATTCTGTGCAGTCTCTTTTTGTGCTTTATGGTTCTCCTAGATTCTGCCCAAATGTGGTGGGAAAGAATACCTGTGAAAATCCATGAGTCACAGATGTTTACTGAACTGGTTTTTCACTTCTGCCAGAGACAGAATCCCTTCTTTATTTTTCAATAAAGAAGGGTTTGGTGAATATATATATATATATATATATATATATATATATATATATATATATATATTAGTACGCTTCTACATTCTGAGGAAAAGAGAGAGAAGCTCCCCCTTGTGTCTACACCCTCAAAATGGATTCCAAACTGCCAGTAAGTCTGTTTCTCTTCATTAGTTTTATTAGTATATAGTGTTATTTTTTCACATATAAACTTGTTGCGTTATAATCACTTTTTTCTTTTTGCAGTCAGTCACTGCAGTCTATCTGTAAATTCCAATTCCAGCAATAATTACTTGAACATCTGTAGTGTGCAGGTTTATCACGTGGTGGTAGAATAATGTTTGGTGATGAAGAACCTCTCCTGTAAGTGTTAATATTTCTGTAGTAAACTCTTCAAAGCACTTTCATATAAGCTATCTTAGACAACATTAGCACGTTTGCTAAATTAGCATGATATGAAGAATAAAGTGATTATAACTCACAAGATTCTATGTGAAAAAAAAACACTATATATTAATAATAAAACTAATAAAGAGAATCCAGTTTGTCTGATGGTAATGGCTGTAGCCACGAGGGGGAGCTTCTCTCTCCTCTCTTCAGAATGTAGAAGCGTGATAAGCCTCACCCTCTCACCCGCTCCATCTCCTCCTACCCCCTCATGTTAAAAAGGGCCAGTAAGATGAACCTGAAAAAATTAAAACTGGAACTGAAAACCTGAGAAGCATGAATGAAAAAAAACCCACTGTAAAAAACTCCAAAGATTGTCATTGTAAAATACATTATAATCCAAAATACATGTGGTTTTTCAATGTTGTATTTCATCTTTTCATTCCACATTTTAAAATGCCAATACCTGTTAGAATGCCAATGCAACATTTTCTACAATGCCAAGTGGTTTTTTCAATGCCACAGGTTAATGGCAGCGAAATGACTCCATACAATAGTTCCCCTTAATAAAAAAATATTAGTTGGAAGTAGTTAAAAAGAAGAACAACATATGAATTAGTAGTACCATTTCTGAACATAGTTTACAACTTAATATATTTAATTATTGTGAACAATCAGGTTTACAGTGTGCTGTGTGTATTTAATATATAAATCCCTGGTTGTAAAACTACGACCATATATTTCACGTGTGTTAAATTTGATCCCTGGTGGCTTTTGGCTGCTTCTTCAGGACGCTGGGCCAGGTCCAGGTCTCTGCAGGACTACTTTCAGGTATATGTGCAGTCAACCACAGGAGATATGTTGCAATGAGAGGTAAAACTGAGTTCTCTTTTACTTCTTGGTCATGTCAGGGAGTTTACAGTGGTGGAAAAAAGTGTTGGAACAGCCCGTAAATAAAAATTAATACTGTGACTTCACAGTATTATTCCCTTCTCCACACCCACATGCTCCTTCTGCACATGCTCTGTCCTGTCCTGCTCAAAAACATCTAGGAAATAACATGTTCAAACTGTTAATAATTTAGTTTTGGAATTTACGTTTATTTATCTAATGAAGCCACATCTTTGGGTAAACAAAACAAATTTTTCTGCAAATATTTCATAATATTGGAAACTGTGTAAAAGTTGGACAAATGTTTAAGGGTGTTTATATACGACTGTACTTCGTAACTGTCAAATATCTGCCAGGAAGCATGGCAACAGATTTCGGTAGAATTTTTGTTAACACTTTACATTACAGATCACTAACAAGTATTCAGAGAATGCCTAATCTCGCCCCTATTTTGTGCCAGTCTCAAGTTTCTATGACAACCCATTCTTGAATTAGAGCCAATAATGTGATTTTGACCTTTCTGCTAAATGCGATCTTGACCTTTGACATGTTGCAATATTGAGGATTACGTTATATGTATATATGCGTCAGTGCGTGTAATATGATAATATATGCAGAATACGTTAAGTTGTAGCCTATGCTTGGCGCACACAAACAGTGTTACACAATTTTGCCATGTGTCAACTTTGACCTCCAGATATCTCAAAAACTATTGGTCATTAGTGATAACACCAATTATGAGAATTGTAGAAATCTTCATTCTGCATTGTTTAGTACTAATCTGAAAGTTCTATGACCCTCTGCTCTTGAGTTAAAACTGATAATGTGATTTTGACCTGTTAGTTAATTGTGACCTTGACCTTTAACCTTTACCTAAATGGATCATTGCATAGGATGCGCATTAGCTATATGTATATGCCCATGTAATTTCATGTTGATATCTCAAGTATTCATTAAGGCATGATATGCCTCTGCAGAGACACACACGGACACACACTGTGTTTCCATTACAGTTTTTCGCAAAACAATAGCGATATTCCTAAAATGTCGACAAAGTTTGAACGTGTTTCCATTGACAGTTGTTCTAGGCAGGAGCGTCGGAACTCTCGTGAAACATCATCCCACAACATTTCACTGCTCTCACCTTTGGAGCTTCAGATGGGCCATCACCCTGATATTAGAATCAATGAATCGGCTAATTCTGTCATTAGTAAAAGTCCCTGGCGAACTATTTAAAGGCAGTAACGTCTAAAACAAACCACCTGGCTCACATTATAAGGGTCTGCACATGGGGTCCCCTCATTGTCAGGTTGAAATATGCTCAGCACTTAACAACAATAACAAATTATAAGCAGCCAATAGTTGTCATGGTTACAGGGACTGCGGCTGTCATTTTCACTCTGCGAGAAGTGATCATGTGACCATGTACATCACATCCTGAGACATATAATTGGGTAAAAAGTTTTTCCATTGTAATTTTGCGATACATTACAATATCGAAACGTCTGAAAAACCACCTCATGAAAGCGTGAAAAGTTCTAATCAATATTTGATTGTTTTTCGAAATTCAGGTGTTTCCATTACCAAATTTTTATAGTAATATTTACATTTTGCGAATTTCCAAGGGTAAAGAAATGCAGCTATACACACGCGCACACACACACACACACACACACACACGCAGTGATTGCAGTAATCTCACTCAACCAATGTTGGGTGAGATTATTATATATTATATTATTATTTATTTATTAAATTGTTATATATTATATATTTAAGTATACTTTAATATTATATATTATTTGTTATTATTATTTATTTATTTTAATTTTTTTCCAGACTACAAGGCACACTTAAAAGACAAATTTTCTCCAAAAAAGGACAGTGTGCCTTATATATTATATATGGATTAGTTCTGGTTGTGCTTCGTGACTGGGAAATTTAAATTTTTATCTCATCATTTTCACTTCACTTAATGCGCCTATATATGAAAATCAGCAAAAAAAATTATTCTGTGACAATGTGCCTTATCGTGTGGAAAATATGGTATGTTTATTTCTGATTGTATCCAGAGGTGTTTGTCTTTTATTGTGTGATTAAATTTAATTTGACATAATAGACGAACCACAACATATTCTATTCTACTCTAAAGGTTAGTAAATAGTAAATAAATGTTAGTTTTCTTTAGTGGTTCTTCCAGTGGCAGATACATTGTGGCTCAGGTTGATCAGAACGACACAGAAGCTTCAGGTCGACATAAAGAAAAGAGCAGATCTAATGTAGTTATGGTCCTCCAGAACAGAAGAGTGGGCAGATCAGAAGAACCCAGAAAGAACACAGCATGTCTGGAGGAAATGCTTTACTGCTTAATGCTGGGAATCTTTGACACTAAACAGGATGTCAGGCATTTTGTGCTTTCATGTTTAAAGGATTTTAGTGTGAAAAACCACTGGAGCGTCCACAGGAAACATTTGTCTGCATTTGGACAGAACAGACAATGCAAAGGACAAAACAAATGGACTGAGTCACCACAGACCCACATTTATGTCGCAGTTTCCTAAAACAGATACCGTACTCATACTGACCATCCAATACAAGGCTCTCAAACACATGGCTCGGGGCCCCCAAATGTGGTCCACCAAAGCTCTACAAAGTATTTACACTGGAAACTGAATGGAAATTTCTGGACTATAAAGGAGCACTTAAGACTTTAATTTTCTCCAAAAACCACAGGTTTTTCTGGTTGGACTTTTTAACCATAATTTAGATTTTTTATCTCATCATTTCAATTTTTTTTATCTAATAATTTGGACTTTCTATCTCATGATTTTGACTTTTCATCCGATTTAGATATTTTTATCTCATAATTTTCACTTTTAATCAAATAATTTAAAATTTTTAGCAAATCATTTTTTACTTTTTATCTCAGAATTTTGACTTCCTTAAATGCGCCTCATAATAATAAGCGGTTACAAAGGCATTATTACCATGAAATTACATCAAAATGACCATAGAATAATAATGGATTAGATTTATATAGCGCTTTTCAAGGCACCCAAAGCGCTTCACATTAGTGTTCCATTATTCATTCACTCTCACAAGCTCCCTCTGGTGGTGGTAAACTGTGGTAGTCACAGTTGCCCTGGGGCAGACTGACAGAAGCGTGGCTGCCATTTCGCGCCTACGGCCCCTCTGACCACCACCCAACATTCATACTCATTCATACACCAGTATGAGTGACACTGGAGGCAAGGAGGGTAAAGTGTCTTGCCCAAGGACACAACAGACTGACTAGGACAGAGTGGGAATTGAACCGCCAACCCTTCGGTCAATGGACGACCCGCTCTCCCAACTGAGCCACGGCCGTCCCTGAATGACCACCTCATTCATAATCTGTAATGTAAATGTCATAGTCATGGCTATGGAACTCATTTTAGTTCAGGTTCTACAGTAAAATAATAATAATAATAATAATAATAATAATAATAATAATAATAATAATAATAATAATAATAATAATAATAATAATAATAATAATAATAATAGCAAAATAAACAATAAATAATAATGAGTCCATATTTTGTCCATATTTTCTTTTCATTTTGATGTAAAAACAAAAAATTACCGTATTTTCTGCACTATAAGGCGCACTATCAACGCATATGGTTTATTTTAGAGGTTTATTCATTTAATTACATTAAATAAGTTTTCCTTCCTCCCACTTCTTATTGAATGTGCAAATGAACCTATGTTTGGTTTTGTTTAGTTTTTCCCCCATGTAGTATATTGTAAAAAGAAGAAAATTAATTAAAAAAAAAAATTTAATTCATATACAAGGTGCACTGGACTATGAGGCACATTAAGTAAAGTCAAAATTATGAGATAAAAATTCTAAATTATGAGATAAAAAGTCTAAATTCCCGGGGTGCCTCCCTGTTGGTGTCGCCGGGCCCCACCACACTGTCCATTTTTGCCCTCTGGGCTCGCATCGGTTCCCGGCCCCATTGTCCCCTGACCGGCTCCCAGTGGCGGCCCGCCTTATGATGTGCTGGGTGCCGCCCCTTCGGTGGGCCGCTCGGCCCCTGTGTCTGGCCTCCTGGCTGTGTGGGGCCGTTGGGGGGGGGGGGGGGGGGGGGGGGGGGGGGTGTGTAGTAGGGGTGGGGTCGGGCAGGTCAGGTGGGGGGGTTGGGTGGTTTGGTGGGGGCTGCGGTGGGGGTGGGGTTGGGGTGGCGGGTGGGTCTTCGTGCCCCGGGCCATCTGGGTTGGCCTTGGTGTGCTGGGGGGGTTTGTCGCTGCTCCCTCTTGCTCCCCGGGTTTGCGTCGTTCACAGTGGCCCCGGTGCCTCTCTGGGGGCGGCGCCCTGTAGCTCCTACGGCCCGGGATGGGTGATTGCTGTTCTGGGCTTCGGGGTCCTTCACACTTGCATGTTTGATCGGGTCTTGCCAGCTACTGCTGACTTCCATTTCAGTGAATGATGGGACCCGCCAGAATGTGCTGAGAATCTCTCCAGAATTTCTACCCTAAACTCATTCTCTTCTTGCACTGGTGTCCCCCTCTGGCCTGTTCTGTTCTATTCTATTGCATTCTATTTTACACTATCAAGTCATCCACAACTATGATGCTCAGTACCGTTTTTGTTTATTTATTTATCGAATCTCTTTTTCTTTTGTGCTGTTTTGGTTTTCTTCTCTTTTTTCAATTTATTTATTTTTATTGATGGACAGTTAAAAGTTGGGAATAACACACCACCTTTCAATCTTTTAACTGCAATAGCACCGCCTATTAACTTCTTTCCCTGTTCATCCTGTCTGTCCTGTCCAGTCTTTGTTTCCCCCACACATCACTGAGGTGTAGCACTGCCCTCCCTGGCTTATAATAGAGAGTTCTAATAAAGGATGTCTGCTCAGCTTTCAGGGAGGACTGATGATGGTCACACACATGCACTAAATATTAAAATATTTGGCTGCAAGACTAAAAAAATGCATTGATCTCAAACAATGTTGACACCCTCTCTGTGGTGTTAAACAATGAGAACAAATGCAGACAAAATAAATAAATAAATTAATTAAATTAAATAAATAAATAAATAAATAAATAAATAAATAAATAAATAAATAAATAAATAAATAAATAAATAAATAAATTCTCAGTCACTAAGCACAATAATTCTGGATTAATTAAAATGTGCACTGTGGCTTTTAGAGAAAATTCAAGTCTTTTAAGTTTGCCTTATAGTCTAGAAAATACGGTACATATGCCTATAAATAATGACAACTTCAAATTCCTGTCTTCATTTTAGTGCAAAAATGTACCTAATTTTAAAAAAAAATGTAAACTAAATATTTTTTAATAAACCCTAAAATCTTTTGTATTTATCAACACACATGAGTGTTATTTTCCTTCCATTACAGATTTTTTTTTATCCATTTAGTTTGTCTGTGTGGCTGACGTTTAATTTTAACAACAGGTTAATTTTTTACTCACATATTAAACTAGGGGCCCTTCAAACAACATCCTGCTCAGGGCATTCACAAATCTAGAAACGGCCCTGCAGATAATTTAAAAATAACCGTCAGGAAAGAAGGCGTGACTTTAACAGGACGAGGATAAATAGGTGGAAGATCTGCACTGTTCACATTTAACACACTGTGATGAATAACAATGATGTGTGTGTGTGTGTGGGGGGGGGGGGGGGGGGGGGGCACATCAGTGTGTGAGCTGATTCTAAATGTGTTTTTATGTTTGAGTTGTTCAATGTGACATGATGTAACATCGCCATAGGATTTGTATTACATCACTTTGTGCATAGTTGTATACTATCAGTAATAGTGATCTTTTTATGTGTAAGAGTGATTTTTTTTAGTAACAGCTTTTTCTGCTGCTGTAATAAAAGGCATTGGGGTGGCTGTGCTTCAGTTGGTAGAGCAGGTCGTCCAATGATCAAAGGGTCAGTGGTTCGCGTCCCAGCTCCGGCTGTCCACATGTCGAAGTGTCCTTGGGCAAGACACTAAACCCTGACTTAGGGCTCTTGTTCCCGGGCGCAGCGCAGCATGTGCAATGCTACTTTCTGGCCAGCCCAGAGCAGTTTGGGAGTACTGGAGCGCCAAGACAGGCATGGTGGCACACTTGTGGGAGGTCACCACTGATCTAGCTATGGCAGAGTGACAGTTTCGCTAACTTTAGGCGGCACCAGAGTGCACAAAGAGCACACCAACTGACAGGTGTAGAGCTAGTTTGACACACCGGTGCGCCAAGATGGGTGTGGCGGCACACACATGGGAGGTCACCACTGATCCAGCGACTACCGTAGTGACAGTTTCGCTGACTTTAGACAGTGCACCAAGCTCGCCAGCTCAAGGCACGTCTAAGCACGGTGCAGCTGGTGTATTGGTAGTTTCAGCCCATCACACACGTTACCACACCCTCACAGACAGGTTTCCAGAGTGTCAGACACATTTCAATGCAATACCTATTTCAATGCAACCACCGATCACCCCGGAGATGATCGCTGGTTCTATTTTTAGATTTAATTTCATTAGCTATAGATTTAGGGTTATTTTTTTCAATCATCCTTATTTGAAACAATAGAAATAACAGTAGCTACAATATCATTCTCAACATTTAATGACTTAATTCCACTCAGTTGTGCCTCGTATGTTGTTAAAGTATGATCACTTATATCCACAATAGTTCCCCTTAATAAGAAAAATGTTAGTAGGAAGTTGTTACAGCAACTAAATACATTAGAGTTAGTAGTACTATTACTGAAACCAAGTATTAACAACTTAATATATTTAATTATTCTAAATGTTTGTGTTTACAGTGTGGAGTGGGTAAGTCATTTGCCTCCACCCTTGGGGTGCCGGTGGGAGCAGGACAAAATATTATATATTATATTATATTATATGGCCTATATTATATCTGTGGGTGTGGGCAGTAGCGGGACAGAAATTTACAGGAATATGTGTGTTATGGGTTTATAAAATTAAACCTGAAAATAGAACCACCGATCATCTACAAACCCAAACCTATAACAACAAAACTCAAGACCCAGTTAGCTGGTGTCGCAGTGTGGGTCTGGATGAACATTTAAGAGAGAGGAGAGGTGCTAATGATGTAGATTTGAATCAGCTGAACCAACCACACCCTTTTCCCTCCCTCTCTTCCAATTACGCCAGTGAGAGGAAAGGAGATTTAATGAAGGAGGGATGCGCTAGTGGTAGGTGGGCTTACACCAGTCTGCGGGGTGTGCCAAACTTGCAAAAGTCATCTGGACACACCCCGTTGGTGCAGCTGCATGTGCTAGAGCCGTTAGTCTCCCAGTAGGACTGACAACCTTAGAACCCTACTGGTGTATGAGTGTGTGTGAATGGGTGAATGTGAGGCTAATGTAAAGTGTGAAGGTGGAAAAGAACTATATAAGTGCAGTTCATTTATAATAAAAGCAATTTCCTTGAAAAAGGATTAATAAAGCTCACACTCACTGTGAATATTTATACAGACACGTCACCCACTGGGAAAAAAGACAAAAACATAAATAAAACTAACCTGTGGGGACCCACGACCAGCTGGAAAACACAGGCTTTTCCCTTCATCAGTCCAGTTGTCTCATCAGCTGCGTCCCAAAATAAAAAAAATATATAATTCATTTAACAGAGTTTTGCTGAGAAAAATTACATTTTAACTGACATTTATTCATCTATTTGTTTGTTTGTTTTTTTATGGAAATCCACGGGGTCTGAATCAGCAGCTCCAAGTTTCAAACTGATTTCAGTTCAGCTCCACATATATGGTGTGTGAAGGACCAGACCTGTCAAATAACAGTGAAAAGAGTCCCATGACATTCTGATAATGTTTACATCTATGTTTCCCTCAAAATGTGAATCTTTGTGTGTTTTACTGCATTTAGTGTATTTTACTACATTTTTAATGCAGGTTAGTATAGTTCAGTGCATTTTATTGCATTTTCCATCCATCCATTGAGAACATGCCAGCGCTGACACTTAAGAGTTAATAATCAGCTCCTCATCAGTTCTGCAGAAGACTGATAATGATGTAATTGTTTCCAGGTGTGATGGAAGAGGGAAACATCTAAAACATGAAGGGCCCTGCCCCCCCAGGACTGGAGTTTAACACCCCTGCTGTATGGCATCAAACCTGTGTGTGTGTGTGTGTGTGTGTGTGTGTGTGTGTGTGTGTGTGTGTGTGTGTGTGTGTCAATAAACCTTTTGAATTTTGAATATCATCATAAAACCCTATTTGACAGACAAAATACGTTGAGCCACGTTTGTAATAAAGTTTGTGTTTGGGTACATGTGTGTCAAATTCATTTGTGTTACAAAAATACACTCACACAGAACTTGACACAATAATAATAATAATAATAATAATAATAATAATAATAATAATAATAATAATAATAATAATAATAATAATAATAATAATAATTATATAATCTATACCTACCTTTATCCTGTACTTCACATAATCACCTCCACCTGTCATACAGAGGTCTGATGCTCTTATTTTAACACTTTTCTGCAACTTTTGTGCAGCTGAAAAAACATCTATTGCACAGTTAGTCACTTCCTGCCCTCTCCACTGCCTTACTACTTATTAGCTTCTTCTTCATCTGTACATCTTGAATTATGAATTTTGTCTGCTGATTTTTCAAAGTTTATTTGTTAACTTTATTAATCTAAATTGACTGCAAATAAGGGTGGAACTCCTGGACAAGCCCATTGGTCTCTATTCCATCCCTGCGCCATTGATTTACTTATATGTGCTAAATGAATAAATGTAATTAAATTAAAATAAAATGAACACGTGGAAATATGCATTACTTAGATTTTTATTTAAGAAGATTATTTTTCTGCAGTGGAGGGGTGCAACTGATTTCTCTGTTATCATCTCTCCAGCTTTGGAAAAACTTTCACCCAGTATACTTGTCACAGGAATGCAAATTGATTTATTTGAAAGTTTATGCAGAAGTGGAAAGACCACTGCCCTGGATTTGCAAATCTGGGAATGAATGGCTCTTCAAGATATTTTCCAACTTCAATTGTTGTGTATGCTGGGGGCGGCTGTGGCTCAGGTGGTAGAGCTGGTTGTCCAATGATCGAGAGGTTGTGTCCCACATCTGGCTGTCCACATGTCAATGTGTCCTTTGGCTAGACACTGAACCCTAAGTGTCTCCCAGTAGGGTCAGGCAGCGCCTGTGTGTCGGCAGCAGCCGTCTACTGGTGTATGAGTGTGTGTGAATGGGTGAATGTGAGGAATTGTAAAGCACTTTGGGCACCCACTGGTGTATAAAATATGCTATATATGTACAGTCCAATTACCATATACTGTGTGTTTTTCATGGAACTAAGCTTTGTTGTGTCAGTTTGATTATAGAAATTTTAATTGTGATCTCAACTATCTGCACAAACTACCAATTAAATTTAAGTCTCTCAAATGTCAATATCTCACTGTCAAAAAAATGTGTGTCTCTCTCTCACAAACCCACAGTTGTCAAACCACCAGTATCTCTTTTAAACTTTGTGGAAATAAGTTGAAACAGTGTTCGCCTGTGGTTCATTGAAAACACTGTCAATCAAACTTAACTTTGGAGACCACAGCCCTCTAGGGAAACGCCTTCGTGCTGTGGTTCATGAATAGTTTGAGTGACATCACGCGGTCCATGAAACACTCGGGTCACGTGACCAGTGTTTTGACTCGTGTTTCAAAGCACAGCTTCGAGTCTTCTTACGGGTGTCACGAGCCCATTTCAAAACAGCCATCACGAATCATCCAGTTCTGCAGAAGAAGGATAATGACTGTCAGGTGTGTTCAAAGACGACGAGGCTGCTCAGTTTTGGGGGCCCTAGGCAGTTGCTTAGGTTGGCCTAATGGTAAGTCCACCTCTGCATATACATATATTGTAAATGATAAATGGTCTGCACTTACATAGTTGTTTTCCACCTTCATGCTGCCCAAAGCACTTTACATTAGCCTCACATTCACCCATTCACACACACTCATACACCAGTAGGTTTCTAAGGTTCTGTCAGGGTTCAGTGTCTTTGCCCAGGGACACTTCAAATGTGAGCTGGGATGCGAACCGCCAACCATTCGGTCATTGGACGACCCGCTCTACCACCTGAGCCACAGCCGCCTCTTCACACTAATTGTGTGAAGTATATTACTAAATATATGTACAGTGGTACCTCTACTTATGAAACACTCAGCTAATGAATAATCCAAGTAACAAAAAAAACTTTACCTCAATTTTTCGTCTCTGAATACGAAAGAAAATTTTTATTTTTAATTTATTTATTTTTAGAGGTAAGTTTAATCATACTTCTACCTACGAATTAATTTTGTAAGTAAAGCTACCACTGTATTTATATATATTTCTTAATACACGCACCAAAAGGATGAGCTCACTGAGATGTTCTACCACAAGATTTATGAATTAATTTGTCCCTTGAGCAATCAGGCTGAGTAACACTTTAAATGGAAGGGGGTGGTGGTGGAAGACAGGAGGTGTGTTTTTAGGATGTAGAATCAGTGGCACCTCTACTTACGAAATTAATTTATTGCAGAAGTGGTTTTATACCATGAATTTTTCGTAAATAGAGTCACATTTTACATGTAAAAGGCCTGATTCGTTCCAAGTCCCCAAATACTACCTGCTAAACCCTTTAAAAATTATAATAAATTACTAATTTTATATGAAATATATGTTAAAAGTCAAACAAAATGTAGATTTTAGATGTAATTTATTGGTCTCTGTGTGTCTTCACTGACTGAACATTAAACATTAAAATGAACCAGACATGTAGGTAATTTTATACTATTGTGGTTGTTTTAATTGTCACTTTCACCTTCAGCAGTGTTTGTTGATGGATGTTTGGTGGGGTTTAGATTCAGGGACGATTGCCTTTCATGGCCTTTCGTGGTCTTCCTGGAGTGTGTGGGGGGTGTGCGTCATCGGGGTGGGCAATGGAACAGCTTGTGGGCATGTTTTCGGGGTGGTTTTTTTCCACAAATTTGGAAGGTTCGTGGGGTTTCATTGACATGTCTTTTGTTTGTGCTGGTGGAGTGATGGCTGCCTCTTCCTCTTTATTATCATCTCCTGTTTCACTTCTGTTAATAACGCAGCCCGCTTCTTCCTTTCATTCGTACTGGAAATCGCTGCTTCAGTTTCTTTTGGCTCGTGATGAATAATGAATACGTGCTGTGGTGGGGTTTCGGTGGGCGCACTCAGAGGGACTCACGAGGCAGCGGTGGCTCTGTCCTTTACATGTGGCTTCTGATGCTGGGTCAAATGAATGAGGGTCAAAGGCTCACGAAAAGGATAATGGGCTGCTCCCTCATAGCCAATGGGATGAGACGTATTTACATACATTGCATACAGAACATACAGTAATGTACATAGTATTTATGTCTCGGGGGTCTCGATTTCCTTTCGTACATAGAATTTTCTTTTGTATTCAGAGACAAAAATTTGAGGCAAATGTTTTTCGTTACTTGGATTATTTGTTAGCTGGGTCTTTCGTAAGTAGAGGTACCACTGTATATCACTATTTTTATCTTATCTACTTTTTTTTATCATATTTAACTCTGCTTCTTTAATCTTAATCATAATGAAAAAATGTATTCATAACTTATTCTTTTTATCTTAGAGCTCTTTACGTTCAGTAGTTATTTATTTATTTAAGTGCTGACACAACAAAAACCCAATCATTGGGTTTTTGTTGTGTGGAGTGAAGACTGACTACATTGAATTTCCCCATGGGGATTAACAAAGTAAAAAGAGAAAATAAAATACATTTCAAAATATATGTGAAAATACATTGAGTTTCAATAAAACTATAGGTCAGCTTTTATCTTCAGTGCAATATATGTTTCATATTTGTCAATATTTGATTAAGTCATATATTGCAGTATATTGGATAATATATGCACTTCCTTTCCATATATGGTACATATATTTGATATAATGCATTATATTTTCAATATACTGCCATATATTTGTCTTTCATAAGGGTAGAGGGCATAATATTATGAATAATTATATAAAAAAAAAAATAGAGGAAAATTCGTTTGGGAAGTGCAACAACAGTAACACTGGGTCTTTATGGGTTCAAACACCAATGCATGTCACAAAATATTTTTGGTAATATATATATATTTAATTTTTTTGTCACCACATTTTTGACATTTTTTTTCCCTTTTGAAAGTAAAATCATTTATAAAACAACTCAGAAACATTCCACCAGCAGGCATCAACATGGTCAATATACTGTACAAATACAAATACAGCACAACATAAACAAAAATATTAGTCAACTACCACATTTTACTTAATAAAGATTCAATTAATATATTTATGAAGTCGGCCATATCAGTGTTAATACTCACAACTTTATTCTGTAGGTATCACTTTATTTTCATGTTTTTACTGAATTTATTAAATCAAATGTTGCAGAGGAATACAAACACAACAGGTTTTTACATCACCTTTTAAATGAGACTATACACTTGTTTGTAAGGTTACTGGTCATTTATCACAGCTATTACTTGTAAGCCAAAATTATCAGATAAAAAGTCAAAATTATCAGATTAAAAAGTCAAAACCAAGAAATAAAAAGCCAAAATTTTTACATAAAAAGCCAAAATTTTTAAAAATAAAAAGCCAAAATTATGAATAGAAAGGCAAAATGATTAGAAAAAAGCCAAAATTGTTAGATAAAACATTATTATTATTATTATTATTATTATTATTATTATTATTATTATTATTATTATTATTATTATTATTATTATTATTATTATTATTATTATTATTATTATTATTATTATTATTATTATCTGATGAAGTTATTTGGTTTAAAATGAAATACTGTTACTCTATGTCTTTGCTGGACACTTTGAGGAATATATCACCTTTAATATTAACATTAACATAAGAAAACATCCATTTATTTATTCTTTTTAAACCCCTCAACTCAATAAATAATAAATAGTGTTGATGTTTATTGATCTGTACTTCATCATAGAAACACTTGGAATTTTCATTTTAACCACTAATATTAAAATGGAAAAATAAATAAAAGATTATATTTTACAAGAACACTGCTTTGTATATGACACTGGAACAGACCCGGTTTTAGCTATGGGCAGGCTGGGCGACGAACCAGGGCGCAATCCTCTATGAGGCGCCAGCATATGCCGGTCTTTTTTTTCTTTTTTTTCGGCTTGCTTGCTTTGGCCCAGGCAGCGCCCCTATGACAAGCCAAAGTGTTCACATAGCCACGCGTTGTGTTTATTATATCACGCATTGCAGAACGCGTTCTGGCACGCACACTGGTGCACGCACACTGGTGCACGCACACTGGTGCACGCACACTGGTGCACGCACACTGGTGCACGCACACTGGTGCACGCACACTGGTGCACGCACACTGGTGCACGCACACTGGTGCACGCGCAATGGCACACACCAGTACGCGCCCTGTAACGAGTGAAAGCGCGCCAATGCGTTCCATAACACATGCTAGAACGCGTGCCATTGCGCGCGGGTGCACGCGCCGGTGCACGCAATGGCACAGGGGAGCTGTGCCAGATTAATAATATAAATAAAACCACTATTACCATTTAAGGATTTTTTCCTCATTTTTTATGCATTTTTTCGTTGCTGGTTAGTGGGCTGTAGAGATACTTCTGTGTTTCACAGGATTGCTAATAAGCCCAAATGAATTGATCATAACGGGCCCATATGGGGGTTTGGTGCAATCTTTGGTCAGTTGGTGAGTCCACAAATAGGCTAAGGAAATGAGACAGTGAGTCCATGGTTTAAGAAAGTTTATAAAGTGATTAACTAAAAAATAAATAAATAAATGTGACGTGTGCTGTTAAATGTGTTGACTTTTTTAAATCTCCATATTCCTTCATATATATTTACTGACATATTTATTACAGGGATGTAATTGAGGATTTTGCATCAAAGAAGGCAAGAAAGGTCCAGTTTTAGATGGCATCTTTACAGCTGCTGCTGCTGCACCTTTACTTTTACTGCTAGTTTTTTTGTTTGTTGTGGTGAACCTTAAGGGAAAAGCCAAAAGGAAAAGCGAAGTCATTTAGACTCATTTTATTATTACTTAATTATAGTTAACATTGGTTTTGCTTTTTGAAAAGGTTTGTGCAATTTGCAATGTTATTATGTTTACATTTGTGTGCAATTTTAGAATATTTATATGAACAAATTTCTCTATTTTATTTCTTTATTTTTATCACAGTTTTTACTTTGTATTTTTTAAATTGTAATTAAAAATAAGCATTGATATATACATTGGTGTTTGTCGTATAATCTGTCTTTGAAGGATATGGTTCCGTGTGTGTGTGGGTGGGGGGGTGGGGGGCAAGACATGTCTTCGCCCAGGGTGCAAATCAGGCCAGGTCCGTCCCTGCACTGGAATCATACACTTTATGATTCCACTGGTCTACAGTCAGAAGGTTCTGGAATCAAACTAATGAAATGTTCCAACATGTATGTTAATGATAAAGAAATAGAAATTTCCAGGATTAGTCTGGGCTGAAAATATGACATTTTACTTATAATTTTGCTCAATATTTTGGTCATTTTATTGATTATTTTGTTCATTTTACTCAATATTCTGTTGATTTTACTAAATACTTTGTTCAGTTTATTGATTGTGTAGTTCATTTTTGATTATTTTGCTTAATATTTTGATCATTTTTGATCATTTCATTGGTTATTTTGGTAATTTTTGTTCATCTTACTGAATGTTTTGGTCATTTTTGTTCATTAATCTTACCCAACATTGGTTGGGTAAGATTAATGCATTTTTTTTTATCTTATTATAATGGAAATAAAAACTGTTTCCATCACTATTACCTGGAAACTGCAGATTAATTACACTGGAAGCTACATAGAAATTACTTGAAATAAGCAGTTATAAAGGCATTATTACCATGAAATTACATCAAAATTACCATAGAATTATCATTTTATTAATTTCAGCAACATTGGTTGAGTGAGATTGTTGTAATCACCGTGTGTGTGTGTGTGTTTGTGTGTTTGTGTGTGTCCACAGAGACATATCATGCTATAACTCAATGAATACTTGAGATATCACCATGAAATGACACGGGCATATACATATAGCTAATGCACATCAGATGCAATGATCGATTTGAGTAAAGGTCAAAGGTCAAGGTCACTATTAACTAAAATTCAAGATCACATTATGGCTTATAACTCAAGAACAGTGGGTCACAGAACTTTCAGATTGGTACCAAACGATGCGGAATGAAGATCTGTACAATTCTCATCATTGGTGTTATCACCTACGACCAATTGTTTTTGAGATCTCTGGAGGTCAAAGGTGACATGTGGCAAAATTAACTTATGTAACATATATCACACTATAATTTAATCAATACAAGATATATTATCATAATATTACACGCACTGATGCATATATACATATAACGAAATTATCAATATTGCAAAAGGCCAAGGTCGCACTTAGCAAAAAGGTCAAAATCACATTATTGACTCTAATTCAAGAACAGGTTGTCATAGAAACTTCAGATTGACACAAAATAGGGGCGAAATTAGGAGTTCTTTGAATACTTGTTAAACCTTTCATGCATAAATGATGTCAACATTTGTGTATGTTGTTTAACGTCTCTTTTAACACATCTTAACATCTGTGTATGGTTTTTAACATTTCCCTCATATTTTTACATCTTTGTTTGTTTTAAAAACATTCACAGTTCATTAAACTTTCTATTTTAAAAAAATAAATTACCATTTTAAATAAGCTATAACAGACTGTGGGGGCGGAGCTTCATCAGAACCAATCCATGAAAAGACGAACTTTGAATAATCAGGCTCAGACTTCCTCTTTTTGTCGCACGTCCCAGACACTGTGTCCTCTCTCACTTTCACTGGAGGTGTGATTCTGTTATGTTCTATAGTTATAGTCCACATTTACACAGTTTTTCTTTTCTATTCAGGTTTATTTTTTTTCTCATGTCACACCTCTGATGAAGTTGACCGGTAACCCCCAGGGGAGGCCCCGCCCCACTATTTGAAAACCCCTGATCTAAGGAAAAGCTGCTGCCCATCCCTCCATCCTTAAGGTTCAATACGTCTTCACACACGACATGTCCAAATCCATGATATTAGTCGCTCCTGTGATCTGGTCAGGGCCGGCGTTAGGCATAGGCAGACTAGGCGGTAGCCTACGGCACCAGATGTCTTGGGGGCACCAAGTCCCACAGAATTACAATATTAAGCTACTGTATTTTTCGGACTATAAGGCACACTTAAAAAACTTACATTTTCTCCAAAAACCGCAGTACGGCTTATATATGTATTAATTCTGGTTGTGCTTAGTGACTGGGAATTGTGACTTTTTATCTCATAATCTGGCCTTTTATGGCATCATTTTAACTTTTTTATCACAGGGCGGCTGTGGCTGAAGGGTCGCAAGTTCAAGTCCTGGCTCTGGCTGTCCACATGTTGTAATGTCCTTGGGCAAGACACTGAACCCTGACTCCCAGTAGAACTGACAGAACTTTAGAAACCTACTGGTGTGTGAGTGTTAATGTGAGGCTAATGTAAAGCGCTTTGAGCACCATGAAGGTGGTGCAGTCCGTTTACTTTTTATCAGATAATTTAGATTTTTTTTATCACATAATTTGGACTATTTTAAAGTTTGATTTAGCAGAATAAGAGTGTGTTTTGTCCCGTGTTACAACTCAACAAGGTTATTGTAACTGTTTAGCTGTCTTTTAAAACATATTTATCATTTAAATTTTCTTCTGTTTCTGTTTTTGTGTAAAGCACTTTGAATTGAATATTTGAATATACAAATAAATTTGCTTTGCCTTCACTTAATGCACCTTATATATGAAAAAAAAACAACACACATTTACAGTGCGCCTTATAGTGTGTAAAATACGGTAAATAAAGCATTAAACTTAATATTGACAGTGATTATTCATGAACACTCAGTACATACTCCATCAGATCTAGGACACTATGTTTACAGATGATAATTCCACAAAAAGGAAAGGGGGGGTGTTCGCCTTGTGCACCACATTGACCAGCAGCGGCCCTGGATCTGGTGGACGCCACATGTCACATAGGTGCAACTGAAGGTGACCAATCCATGGAATTTCTGCTGAAAATGGAAAACTATTCAAGTCTGTGCATTTACTAAACATCCACAACCAGAAACCAGTAGATAAAACCAGAAACAGTGAAAAACACAAATAAAAACTAATACTCTTTTGGCCTTGCACATGTCCATGGGTCAGTCAGCAGATGGACACCGGACCCATCCTCCGTCTGTCCAATCACATTTGTGGTGCGTCGGGCTGAATGTTGTGCCAACGAGCCGTCTCTATTTGCCCTCGAGAGCCCATTTCCTTCCAGTGAGCCTGTCCCTCCTCTGAACCGTCGCTGCCAATCAGGACACGACCCAGGACGGTGCTCTTTGTGTAGAGACGGCCCTGCACAGAGGGTTAAAAGATACACAACATGTCTGAAAGGCTTGTCATCACTCTGGCAGTTCTTAGTTCACTTCAGCTCCATTTATTTCAAATATGCAACAAACACAACAATCCCACTCTGTCCCCGCGAGTCAAACAAACATGACAAAAACTAAAAGAAAGAAAATATACGTGAAATACAAAACAACATCTTGCTTAAAGGGACAGTTCAGTATTTTTCAGATGAATGTGTGTATGTCATCAGTGTCTTTACTCTGGTGGACCCACAGTGACTTACCCCCGACATTGTCCTGTGAGCCCAGTTCTGTCAAAACCAGAACTGGGCCCCCACAAAGCTAGAAACGGCCCTGCTAACAAGTCTAGAGTAGAGTAAGCGATACAGCAGGACGTTGAAATCCACCCAAATTGTCCTTTAATTCTCATGTAGAAAATGTCTACTGTCCTCTGTCCTCCGTCCACTGTTCACTGTCCTCTTTCTTCTGTCCTCTGTCCACTGTCCACTGCAGACATTCTTACCTGCATAATGATGAATTCAAGAACCAGTGGCAGCTGAGTGACGTCCCCAGAAGGCAGGTCAAACAGGAAGGGGGCGTTCCAGATGGGGTTGGGACCACTGGCCCCTTTGGTTTCCTTGGTAGCGATCACCTTCCCGTCCTGACGCAGGTTGATCACAACATAATGATCTGTGGGAAAAACTGGAGATTACATCGAGGGCCAAGATGTGTCCCTTACTTTTGTCCATATGAGTGTTGGATGATATTAGTCTGTAGGTGAAATGGTTCTGGAATCAAATTAATGAAATGTTCCCACATGTGTGTTAGTGATAATGAAATAGAAAAGACTGAACTAATGGTTTGATCAAATTTCCAACATAATTCTGGGCTGAAAATGTGACATTTTATTTTTCATTTTACTGAATATTTTTGTTTATTTGGCCAATTTTATTAATTTTACTTAATATTTGGATCATTTTTGTTTCAGTTTTTTCTTATTCTACACATTTTATGTTTGTTTTGGTCCATTTTGTGAATTATTTTGGTTTTCGTCATACATTTATGGTAATCTTTAACACCGTCCAATAACACTGGTCTACAGGCAGAAGCTTCTGGAATCAAACTAGTGAAATGTTCCCACATGTGTGTTAGTGATAAAGAAAACTTAAGTGTTAAATGATGGTTGGATAAAGTTTCCAACATAAGTGTGGGCTGAAAATGTGAAATAGTTAGAAGTAGAAAAGCACTCGGGGATCGCAGACCTCCACCAGGGCAGACCCCCACCCCCACCCCTCGTCTTTCTAGAAGCATTTGTGTCATTTGCTGTGGAAGGATGATGCATTTACCTGGAGTTCCTGGGATCCGTGTGAGCTTTGCCAGATTCTCAGCCTTTCGCACCATCACCTTGATGCGCTGGGCCAGTGTCTGATACTGCAGCAGGATGAAGAGCTGACCTAACACCCGCGGGACAGACATGGAGCTTTTCCTGTGACCTAGACTTTCCTGAGAACTTACACTCTGAAAAAGACAAAAGACAGACATGTTATTGTCTTCCTTTATCTGGAGGCTCGGAATGAAATGAACCACGTGGAGACGAAGAACTGAACGTCCATTTTCAGAACATCTGTGAAAGGATGAGTCAAAATGCTAATGACCATGGGTGTAAAATTGCATATGGACGCTATGGACGTGTCTGTACCAATATTTGGATGTTTCTAAAATGTCCATTCCAATTTTGGCATTGGCAAATTCCATGACATTTGGCAAACAAACGGTTACTGTATTTTCTGGACTATAAGGCACACTTAAAAGACTTTAATTCCCTCCAAAAACCACAGTGCATCTTATATACATATGGATTAATTCTGCTTGTGCTACGGGACTGGGAATTATGACTTTTTTTCCTCACGATTTTGACTTTTTTCCTCATAATTTTGACTTTTTACAGTATCTAATAATTTAGATGTTTTATCTGATGATTTTGACTTTTTATCAAATCATTTAGACTTTTTATGTAATGATTTTGACTTTTTATCTAATTTTGACTTCATTTAATGCACTTTATATTCCAGTGCACCTTGTATATGAAGAATCTAAAAACTTAACCATTCATTGACAGTGCGCCTTATAATGACTAAATATATTCATCAACGAACCTTTATCACGTGACAAAAACGTGACAAAAACGAGACAAAACTAGACGTAAATGTTGGTCTTGTGACGATAACTATAATTAAATATATAATGCCGTTATAGATGATCAATGAAAACCAGACAAAATGTGGCTTAAGAAATAAAATACATTCCTAATATGTCTCATAAGAAAAACAAAATGAGACGTTATTGTAATTTTTTTAGCAGTATTCTTATTTATTTATTTATTGTTGCTGTCTCTCGCAAGGAAGTCGTCAAATTATGTCCCCACCAATGACAGACACAATTACAGTACCAGCTCAGTTTGACAACAAAGTGACTTTTCACTCCATGTTTTTAGAGTTTCTAAGTGAATAGTTCTTCTAAAAGCTTTTTAAACCTGTTTGAATGAACCCTGGTTTGCATAGAGCAGACAGTTTTTCCACAGCTCTGGGTTCTGCATCATCCAATACACTGACATTCATACCATTAGTGAAACTTTGCTCTTCTTCTCGTCTCTTCTCGTCATCTCAACCCACTTTATCCTCACTCGGGTAGCGGTGGTCTGTGGGGGCCTAATCCAGCTACAATGGGCGAAGGCGGGGTTCACCCTGTATGAGTACTTTGCTAATTTAAATAATCTAAAAGGTTTTTTTTTTTGTATGTTCTCCCCCCACCACCACACACATACATTTTAGCTGATTGGCTCCATCTCTTATTATTGTGAAAACACATTTTTGGTGACTGTGACCTTTTATTTACTAGAAATTGGTCAAGTAGTTTTTGCATAAAGCTGCTGACAAACAAACAAACAAACAAACAGACAGAAGAACAAATCAACTCAAAAACGAGCACAACAACCTATAGAGTAAGACAGGACTTTGTAAAATGCGCCTATTTAAAGTCCCAAAGTCATTTCATGTTAATTATTGTCATACAGTGTTTTTAAGGGTTCTGAAGGGTGCTGAATTGAAATCTCCTGTATACCGGGCTCAAAAATGTCCCATAATTTCTCAAAATGGAGAAATCCAATATGGCCGCCGCAGCCATGTCAAAATCTAATGAATTAGTTATCTTTTTATTATCATTATTTTTATTTATTAACCAAGGCATCAATTTTAAACATGTACATGAATTACCAACATTTTCTTTAGTCCTAATCTTAAATCTAAGTGTGGCAATGAATTAAACCTATAAAAGCACATTACAATCATGTTTTTCCTTCTACAGTCACAAAGATAATTAATTCATTAGATTTTGACCTGGCTACAGCGGCCATATTGAATTTCTCCATTTTGAGGCATTATGGGACATTTTTGAGCCTGGCATACAGACTATTTGAATTCAGCAACCTTCAAAACCCCTCTAAACACTGTATGACAAAAATGACCACTTTCTGATAATAAATGTTTCTCAGTTTCAAAAATGAAACGCATGTTGTCCAGCTGAGTTGTGTTAATTCTAGGAAACACAGGTTCATATAAAAATGGTAATTTTTTTCATGCCTGAAGAAGAATAAAAGCATGAAGGAATGAAATCTCAACCGAGGTTTTCATCATTTATGCATGAAAGGTTTGACAAGTATTCAGAGAATGTCTAATCTCACCCCTATTTTGTGCCAATCTAAAGTTTCTATGACAACCTGTTCTTGAATTAGAGCCAATAATGAGATTTTGACCTTTCTGCTAATTGCGACTTTGACCTTTTGCAATATTGATAATTTTGTCATATGTATATATGCATCAGTGCATGTAATATTATAATAATATATCCAGTATTGATGAAATTATAGCATGATATGTGTAACACACAGTGTTACATAAGTTAATTTTGCCACATGTCACCTTTGACCTCCAGAGATCTCCAAAACTATTGGTTGTAGGTGATTAATTAATCAATTATATGAATTGTAGAAACCTTCATTCCACATCATTTGGTACCAATCCGAAGGTTCTGTGACCCTCCGTTCTTGAGTTATAACCCATAATGTGATTTTGACCTTTTAGTTAATTATGACCTTGACCTTTGACCTTTACTCAAATGGATCATTTCATCTGATGCGCAGTAGCTATATGTATATGCACATGTAATTTCATGGTGATATCTCAAGTATTCATTGAGATACAGACACGCACACACACATAAGGTGTTTACAATAATCGCACTCAACCAATGCTGGGTGAGATTAATGAGATATGAGAATCTACTAAAGTAAGTATGTGTCACATTTAAATGAATATTTGTTCTTTATCTTTCTTTACATCTGTTACAGTCTGCGTTGTCCACCATCCTCAAACAATACAATTGTTAATACACACAGGCTTGCTGGATAACAGTTAAAGTGCCCTTAGAACCATCATCTACATCTGATTCCACGTCAGATCCCATTATCTTGTGTTGTTTGGGATCCAGTGAGTCACCGTCTAACGACAAGTGGCTGAGTCTTTGCCCTGCAGATATGTGCTGCTGCTGCTGCATCCATGCAGCAGAGTGTGAAGGTGAATTCATCAACAAGTGAGATTTGGTTCACTGCCTGGGTCTTCTCCTCCTCAGGGCTTTTCAGTCATGTTGTTTTTCACATTGTTAAATTAATTCATTACTACCATTTTTACTACATTTATTACATATCTGGATTTCTATTCATTTCTTATCCTTCCACTGTTATGTAAGCTTTCCCTAATGAGCTGAATAACAACATCCTTCTCAAAATGCTGATTTATTTCATCCTGTAATATAATAGATGCTTAGATTATGATAAACCTCATAAAGACTATTTATGGAATTCTTTGGCCCTGATTTTTGCCTTTAAGGCCTTGTGCATTTGTGGAACATTTAGCTTATGTAGCTGTAGCAGGACCCTTGATGAAATACATTAAAAAGGACAAAGACTGTCAGATCATTAGCTTGATTATAGCCCAGAAACTCAAACTGAATGTAAAAGTATTGATTGGTTAAAGACAGCACAGTAATGGAGAAATCTGAAAAGAATCAGTAAATTAGATAACAGAAGTTCTGCTGATGGGTTTAACACAGGCCCAGCAGGATGAGTGAGGTGGGCCCGCCCTATTGTGGGTCCACCCATGCTGTCATAGGCTGGAGCCAACAGCTCAACACTTTATTTTTTACAATGAATGATTAATAAATAAATACATCTTACACTACTACAATTTAACACTTTTCTTCTTAAGGGCATAAACATTTTAAAAAGTCCTTCATTTAAAATGTGTTAAAAACTATTTGTCATAATCTGATTGGTTGTTTCATAATTATCCGCTATAAATGGAAGTGGTCTAGCATTTTAGCTTTTGTCAACAGAAATAAGCGTGAATGTTCATTAGCAGTTCCTACTACGAGCGAAGTCAACAAAATACAAAGGAAAATCAGATGAACATACAGTGATGCCTCAGACAACCTGATGACATACGGCGATTCCTCAGACAATCTGAGGACACACGGTGATTCCTTAGACAATCTGAGGAGGACAAAACTCAAGACAAGTCTGACAATCATCCAGGAGCATCACCAATCCAGACTGTTGTGTCTCCATCTGACAGAGGAGGGTCTCTGTCAGATGATAAACCAGCCCAGGTGACCCTTAAAATCTCTCCACAGATTTTCATCTCTTTTTTTTCACAGGAAAAAAGAGATGGTTCAGTAGCGAGTGGTACAGAAACACAGAGTGGCTGCAGTATTTCAGTCCATGTGTCTTTTCAATACCTTGCCTGGCGCAGCACCACACTGGACGCCTGATTGATTAAAATACAGGAAATTGCACCTAATAAATACAACATTTTCTAGGGGAGGACCTTCAGACCTAACCTGACTCACATCATATGGCTGCATTTCACTATGCTCACGCAACCATCTGAGTACCATGAGGTTCAGGTTTTCTTCAAAACTAAGGAGCCCATCAGTGTAGCAGGGTGGAACTACCCAGCAGTGTTGTGGCTGGTGTGACATAAAGCAGAAGTGACGACAGTGTACTCTTGTCAGATACACAACAATGGCAGCGTGCATTAGGTATCCAAGGGTTCATATCAACTCGATATTTCCAGTGTTTTGTCTACTCTACCGCATGCTCATTCCTTAAAAGATAAACAGAGGATGGCTTTGGAAGCATTTGTTAATGGAAATGACATTTTCGCTCTTCTTCCGACTGGGTTTGGCAAGAATTTGATCTATCAGATGGCTCCACTGGTGGATAAAAAAATAGTACCATGGTTATTGTGGTAACCCCCTGGTTGTGTTCGTAGAGGACCAAGTCAAAGAGGCTGGTAAACTTGGGCTGACAGTAATGGAACTGGGAGGAAGAAATGACAACGGATGTTGCCAGCTAGTGTTCGGTAGCCCCAAGTCAGTCAAGTTGATGGACAGATTCTTCATCTAATTACATGCAAGGATTTTAGATAAGGCCCCTCCTTTGAAAATGGATCAGTTGCAGAAGGGTCCTAAATGGTATTGTGAGATACCACCTGACGACATTCAGGTTACCCCAGACCCCCCCATTGAAAATATATCCTTAGTGCCCACCCTGAGGTAGTGCACAGCCCATGCAACAGCCTGATTCTGGCGTTCATGTTTGTGAGGAGGCAGGGTTTTTTGTTTGTTTGTTTATTAGTAACCTGAACCAAAAACTACTCGACAACTTCCCAAGAAAAGTGCAACATGTTCCTGAATATATAGCATAACATTTTGGTGAATACAGGTCAAAGGTCACCAAAATTATGATAAGAGAGGAAAACAGGTTGAGAGGGGTGAATTTGTTTGGACTGGCACCACTTATTTTAAATTTATTTTCCTTTATTTTATTAGGGGTGTGGCTCTATTGTAACAGGGTTGTTTTTGTTTGTATTGACATACTGTCTGTCATATATTTTCTGTACAGTCTGCATGAATACCAACACCCCCCCCCCCCCCAAAAAAAAAATTAAAAAAAATAAAATAAAACTGGTAGAATATTTAATACCAAGTCATATCTGACTGAATTTGAACAGCTATTGGTAATCCCAGCTGCCAATCACATACTTAGCACCTCCCCCTCACCTGAAAACACCTGTTAGTGAAAGTTGACCTCACTGACTTTCTACCAGCTGCGATTTACTTTGGTTTCAGACAACTTGATTTACAATACGCTGAAAGGTAATTAAGTTCCTTTTCCCTCCTGATGCCAAAAAAACATCAAATGCTGCAGCTTTAGTTCATGATCATCATCAAACCCCAGTAGGTTCCATTACACTGATTACAAACTTGGTCTTTTGCCATAAACCTATACAGAATATGCTTTAGAGATCTAGTGTAAACCTTCTGCATACTCACAACCAATCAGCCTAATATTTAGCATTACGTAGTTAGAGCACCGGAAAGTTGACGGAAGAGTCTGGAGAAAGTTTAACTTTAAAGATTGCTGAAGTTTTCTCACATTCTTTACTCATCTTTGATAAAAGAAAATCTCCACCCATTGTTGTTCTTCTATGGTTGTTTCTGCTTGTTTCTCTCCCAATCGTCGCAGCGTCACTTTGTTACGACCGCCCTCTGACTCTATACTTCACTGCGATTGGTCGGCCAGTTTCAGGGAAATCTAGCCAAAAGTTACATTGAGCGTAATTAGACTACTATGGCAGCACATTAGTGTAGCTGCTGCTGGCGAGGGCTAGTGCAGCTAGGCTAACTTTACTTTGCATTACTCAGTTATTCTGTATTTACACTTTAATTTAATATTGCACATTACTTTGTTTTACACCTCAATGTTTGTTTGTTTTAATTCTATGTCGAAGTACAATATGGCATCTTGTTTACAGTTGTATCCTGGATATGTGCTTGAGCATTTCTAGTCAAATACTACAGTGTTTTGATGGCACTCTATCATCTGACAGCTGTTCAAAGATGTCTGCAGGACCTCCCAAAATTGTCTATTAAGGATAGGAAGCATCACAACCAAGACCAAGTGGGAGAAGTGATAAGATGTATATTTGGAAGTACATCAACAAGTACAAAGATAATTCTTAAAATTCATTCTTTTTTTTATTTGTTACTGTGGAACTACTAAAGTTTCAAGAGTTAAAAGGTTAAACTGAATCATATGGAAGAGGGACATTTTTAAAACATATAGGACACCAACCCTCCAGGACTGGAGTTTGACACCTGTGCTCTAGGTTCAGTGTAAATTTTATACTGGGAAGATGGGAAGATATGTTCACTGAGGTAGTGTTAACATTAACTCTGTAAATATAAGTGTTATATTAACACTAGTGAGTTTAATGGAGCTAATGCAGCTGTGGCTCAGGTGGTAGACTGGGTCGTCCAATGACCAAAGGGTCGGTGGTCCATGTCCCTGCTCTGGCTGTCCACATGTTGAAGTGTCCTTTGGCAAAGACACTGAACCCTGATTTTGTCGTCCAGAAGGACTGACAGAACCTTAGAAACCTACAGGTGTATGAGTGTGTATGGGTTAATGTGAGGCTAATGTAATGTTGAGCACCATGAAGGTGGAAAAGAACTATATAAGTGCAGAACATTTACCATATATTTCACATAAACATAATGACACATACAGACATAACAGCAGCTCAAGAATTATATTTGGGAGAAATATTGCTGGCGTCTTCAGCAAAAATAAGACCGACTGACTCAGTAATGTCCACTGAAACATCACCCCCCCCCCCTCCTCCTCCTTCATAGTGTGTTATTAATGCCCTCTGGCAGAGTTTGAACAGAGCCGCAGAGGGCATGGCGTGGGCACACTGCCAATCCTCTATTTGCTCTGCACTCACTAACAACAATGTCACCATGACTAACCAGAGTGGAAAAGTGTCTAATGGCACAAGTGATTACAGCGTACATTCCTTTATGGATAAAACATGATATGGGATATTTTTAACCCTGTGTGCTTTTACTATCAGTTAAATGAAAGGAGCTAAAGTCAAGTTGGTGAATAGACTTTTAAATGTTTATATATCTGTTCATTCTCTGAATACTTGTTGAATATTTCTCCCACATTTACTGTTTCTTTTTAAAATGTGAAGCACATTGAACAGAGATTTTTGCAATTGGAATATAAGCTAATGTGGGTTTTGGTTAAAGTAAGGTGGTACTGTATTTGGGGGCGGCTGTGGCTCAGTTGGTAGAGCAGGTCGTCCAATGACTGAAGGGTTGCTGGCTCACCTCCTGGCTCTGGCTGTCCACATGTCAAAGTGTCCTTGGGCAAGACACTGAACCCTGACTTAATCTCCCAGTAGGACCGACAGAAACTTAGAAACCTACTGGTGTATGTGAATGGGTGAATGTGAGGCTAATGTAAAGTGGTATGAGCACCATGACGGTGGAAAAGAACTATGTAAGTGCAGCCATTTATTTAGCTCATGCTGACTTTAATCACCATGAGTCAGTGTTACCATGGTAACATCTCACATGTATTTCAAATAATCAATATTTTCTTTCATTGTCAGAACAATGAATAAAATCAATACAATGTCTTCCATTGTCAGTGGCTACACTAGATCTGGTGGCTTTAAAACCATTTAAAAATAAATGTAAAACTGATATATCAGCCAGACAATATATATTTACAAATATATGCATATATATATATATATATATATATATATATATATATATATATATATATATATATATATATATATATATTCCTCATATCTTATTGGCCTGTTTCGTTGGCTGACATTTTCTTTTTTTATACTGCCATGATTTACTGACAGGCGAAGTTCAAGACAGCTCTGTGTTCTGACAGATACTGCTGTTCACACTGAGAACAAGGATGTGTGGTGGACAAATATTAGTTTAACTATTGTGATTTTTTATCTCACCCAACATTGGTTGGGTGAGATTATTGCAATCACCTTGTGTGTGTGTGTGTGTGTGTGTGTGTGTGTGTGTCCACAGAGACACATCATGCTGTAACTCAATGAATACTTGACATACCACAATGAAATTACATGGGCATATACATATAGCTAATGCACAACAGATGTAATGATCCATTTGAGTAAAGGTCAAAGGTCGAGGTCACAATTACCTAAAAGGTCAAAATCCCATTATGGGTTATAACGGAGAGTAGCAGAACCAAACAATGCAGAATGAAGATTCCTACAATGCTCATAATTAGTGTTATCACCTGCGACCAATAGTGATGCATATATACATATAACAAAATTATCAATATTGCCAAAGGTCAAGGTCGCATTTAGCAGAAAGGTCAAAATCACATTATTGGCTCTAATTCAAGAATGGGTTGTCATAGAAACTTGAGATTGGCACAAAATAGGGACAAGATTAGGCATTCTCTGAATACTTATTTTCTAAATGAGTGAATGAGTGGATTGGTTGGTTGGTTAGTTGACTGAATGATGGACCAATTGACTAATTGATTGAGTAACTGATTGATTGATTGATTAATTGATTATTTGGCTGAACGTGGAAGCTGAACTAAAAAATCCCAGCTCTAATGCTGACATCAGTGAACAGATGAAAAGTTTACCCCCCCCCTCACCTTCTTAAGCTTGCTTTTGCTCGGGCTGAGCTCCCGGGTGTAGTTGGTGGTGTTGTCTGGCTCCCACTCCACCTGATCACACGGCAGCTCCACCACCCCTAAGGCGGCTTCTCTGAAGCCAGAGAAGTCCCGGCTGTAGACGGCCAGCCTCAGGGTGCAGGTGCGCAGGTCATCCACAGAGCCCACCTGCAGCACAAAGCTCTGGTTCTGGAGGTCAGGGCTGAGGCTGCGGCGACGGGACGATAACTGCTGAGGGGAGGGGCACAGGGGCGGGAGACTGGCCCGGACAAACACCCCACTCCGTTTTCGACTGGCCCCCGAGAGGCCCAGGATGTTGACCGCCAGAGTGCCGCAAGCAGAGGAGAAGAGCAGGGAGAAGTGCAGGAGAGGGGCCACTTTGGAGGGGATGGGGGAGGCGTTTGAGCCGTACTGAGATGCACCGCCATCGCCCACCTTTATGGAGGCTGAGGCACCGGCAGTGGTCAGCCGGACACTCTCACCGCACAGGAAACTCTCACCACTCACCGTGCTGCGTCGACCCATCGCCCGTCGAGATTTGGACACCAGGCCGAGCTTAGTGAGGGAGGGCAAAGAGGCTCTGCCATGACTGGGGGATTTACTGGGTGATTTAGTGGTTGAGAAGGGGATGGGGGTGCTGAGGCGTCGCATTGGAAACGTGGGCCTCTGGGACAGTCGCAGCTCATCTGATCTGGTCGGGCTGACGTCAAAGGGAAGAGCGGTGAGGTCGTCTTCAGAGGGGGAGGAGCTGCTCTTGGGGTAGGGGAAGTCCAGCACGTCCCCCTCCAGCTCCTCATACTGCTGTTTGACAGGTTGAGTACATGGAGAGGACGTCAGCATCACAGTCACATGTTCGGCTTGATGGGTAGACGAGAACGCCGCCTCCTTGTCCTCTGACGAAACGCTCTTCTTTCTGCGACAGCAAAGGATGCAGCCCAGGACCAGACAGTAGCAGAAGACGGCCAGACCCACGGCCAGAAGGATCTGGAAGTGAACTGGGACAAAGTCACACTGGCTTTAGTGTTAGACACCACAAAACAGCATTTATGAACCCAAAGACACAATACAGGAAAAGGAGTAGGTTGAAATATATTCAGTACATTTAAATTTTTCTAAAAAAAACAACAGTTATTATTATTATTATTATTATTATTAATAATAATAATAATAATAATAATAATAATAATAATAATAATAATAATAATAATAATAATAATAATAATAATAATAATAATAATAATAATAATAATAACGAAGCTGGATTCGATTTCTATAGTGCTTCCATTATTATACACTCAACATTGGTTGGGAGAGATTATTGTAATCAGTGTGTGTGTGTGTGTGTGTGTTTGTGTGTGTGTCTGCAGACATATCATGCTATAAGTCAATGAATACTTGACATATCACTATGAAATTACATGGGCATATACATATAGCTAATACACATCAGATTCAATGATCCATTTGAGTAAAAGTCAAAGGTCAAGGTCACATTATTGATTATAACTCAAGAACGGAGGATCACAGAACTTTGATATTGGTACCAAATAATGCAGAATGGAGATTTCCACATCCATAAATGTGTTATGAATAAACTCGACCAAGAGTTTTTGAGCTCTTTGGAGGTCAAATGTGGCAAAAGTAACTTGTGTAACACTGTTTGTGTGTGTCAAGCATAGACATATCACACTATAACTTAATCAATACTGGATATATTATCATAATATTACATGCACTGATGCATATATACATATAACAAAATTCTCAATATTACAAAAGGTCAAAGGTCAATGTCGCATTCAGCAGAAAGGTCAAAATAATACTATTGGCTCTAAGTCAAGAACAGGTTGTCATAGAAACTTGAGTTGGTACAAAATAGGGGCAAGATTAGGCATTCTATGAATACTGGTTGATCCATTAGTCATTTACTCTCACATGCTCC
>CM035785.1:26115786-26305786 GCA_020466265.1 Siphamia tubifer | reverse complement strand
ATGACCTTCTGTTCATTTACAAATATTTTTTAGAGTCTAACCCCACATTTGCATGATGGACTTGAGCGGCTTGAGTTGAGCAGCCTTTGACTTGAATATTCTCACATAAATATACTGTGAAAAAAAAAGAGAAAAAAAAGGATTTTGGGCGTCAGTTAATACAAACTATGGAAATCAGTTCCATTTTAACCAGTGAAATAATAAATTATAAATAGTTAATTGCATTTTTTGCTTTATTTTTTAATAAAAAAATGTTTTAAACTGATGATATTTTTTGCTTAATCTAAGATTTTTTTTGCTTTATTTAAGAAATTTTTTTACTTAATTTAAGACATTTTTGCTGTATTTAAGACATCTTTTTAATAAATTCAACAATTTTCTTTACTTTTTGCTTAATTTAAGACGTTTGCTTTATTTAATACTTTAAATAAAGCCAAAAAATAAGACTTTCCTTTATTTTTTGCGTAATTCTACCTATTTATTAACAGTAACAATTACATTGGGACAGACTAGTTAGGATAGTTTTGACGTGTTTTACCCATTTTAATTTATTTCTTATATTTATTTATTCATTCATTGTGCTGCATATTCTTGCACCATGAGCTCAGTTGCTCCTTTGTTTCATGACCCTCTGTAGTGGTGTTTCATTTCAGGGTGTACATCTTTACCGCAACACTAAAATCTTTGGCTTTCTTTTTTCACATGTTTCGTTAGGGTTAATATAAATGTTCTCACTCACATAGCTATTGATTAACAGTAAAACATCCAACCCTAAATCAAATAGATAAACATTCCTATTTACCTTTAATAGTTAATATAACTCATGTTTTATGAGTCATTTAATGTATAATGGGAGATGTTAGGTGGATTTGACCTCATTTCTTTTAGTGTTATAGCTGTTAAAATTATGTACATTTTACTGCACTGAAAATGTGGGGTAAAATGTACTCCACCAAAATGAGTGTGAATTGTTACCTCAGTTTCTTTGAGTACATCCTATAGATTGTTTTTACAGTGTACACAGAAGGAGCTGCAGCACTGTTGTCTTTAAATAAAATAAAACTGTCCTTCACTTACCCTTAGTCTGGACTTATTCTTATCACCAATGAAGGATTCAAAAAATAAAAACAGTGGATTTTAGTTTTGGTAAACCTTCTGGCATATATCCAGGTACTTATAATAATAATAAGAAGAAGAACAATTACTGCAGGCTGTTTCCAAGGACGCAACAACAAAAAATATGCAATAATAAAGTAAACACAAGTAGTATAAATAAGAAAATGTAGGTTCCTTACCTCCTAGACTGTAGTGCGACATGTTCCCCTGCACTTTGATGTGTGTGTGGAGTGGGTGTGAGCTGTAATGAGGCTGTCCGGTGTGTGGCCAGAGCACACAGCCAATAGCTTCATCTGCTGCCGGAGAAGCACATTTCACTTTCACTCACTGTGCGTTGGAGGCTGAAAAAGAGCAGCAGCAGCAGCAGCAGCAGCAGCAGCAGCAGCAGCAGCAGCAGCAGCAGCAGCAGCAGCAGCAGCAGCAGCAGCAGCAGCAGCAGCAGCAGCAGCAGCAGCAGCAGCTGCGTCAAACAGCACACCAGAGGAGACCACTGCCCTTCATTTACATTTTACACCCACATTTATCACACACTTAGAATAATGGCAAATAAAATCAAACTCAGAAATGTATAACATTCCAGTTTATTCTTCTTTAAAGTCCCACCTAAAATAAACATGTGGATTAAAATGATGCATAAACAAGGCAGTCAGAGATAGCAGACCTCCACCAAAGCTTTATATGGCTTGATATGACGTCAAAATGTGGCGTGATGGAGCCATAGGTGTTGACCCATCTGATGTCTGAAGGTGAGACCATGTGAATGAAAATAAACATCAGTTACTATCTTGTCTGAATCCTGAGATATTACTACTGATGTGTTTTAGCTGTTGACCTTTAGTGTGACCTTGACCTTTGACCTTCATTGGTCAAAATCTAATGGGTTCTTCCTTGACCCATTATCTATCATTAAAGTTCATCAAAGTCCGTTCAGAGCTTTTTGCTGACAGACAGACAGACAGGTGTCTGCCTTGGGGGAGGCTTGCGTTCTCAGAGTGCTTTTCTAGTTATTACCTCCACCAAGGAGGTGTTAAATTTGGGTCTGTTTATTTGTCTGTCTGTCTGTCTGTCTGTCTGTCAGCAAAAAGCACCACCACCCCCAAATATCGAGATTGGGTACCAAGCCCCAGAAAGACTAAACACAAGGGCAGCTGACCTGAGAAAGAGAATCATGAAGTCCTGGGGGAACACAACTACCCAACTACACAACTGCTTGCCAAGGCTAAAGAACAAAGTACCAGACCAGACTCTACTGGAGGACCTGAACACTGCACTGCAAACTGTCCCTACCACTACCATCACTGAGACCAATCAGCTGATGTGCGCAGCAGCAACCGTAATCCCAGAGATGCTTGGCTACAAGATGAACAGCCAGAGCAGCCAGAAGGTTGCCCCATGGAGGAGAAGGCTAGATGCAAAGATCATGGCAGCACGGAGAGAAGTCAGTGTTTTAACAGAATAAGCAGAGGTGTGAATCTGAGGAAAGAACTGCCCAAGAAATACAACAAACTGTCCACAGCTGAGGCACTGGAGACTGCTAAGCAAAGGCTCACAGCACTAGCTACCCGCCTAAAGAGATACACAAGAGAGGTAGAGGCCAGGAGAATAAACCAGGTGTTCTCCACCAACCCAGCTAAGGTCTACTCTCAATGGCAGGGGGGCAAGGTGACAATGGACCCACCTAGGGCTGAGACTGAGTAATACTGGAAGAGCATCTGGGAGAAGGAGGCAACACATAACACCAATGCCCAATGGCTGACAGACTTACAGGCAGAGCACAGCCAACTCCCAGAACAAGACCCAGTAGTCATCACACTAGCAGACATCCAAACCAGAGTGTCCAAAATGAAGAGCTGGACAGCACCAGGGCCCGACATGATTCATACCTACTGGCTTAAGAAACTGACAGCACTCCATGAACGCCTAGCAGCACAGATGAACCAGCTGCTGATATCGGGAAACCACCCAGAGTGGCTAACCCAGGGCCGGAAAGTCCTCATAATGAAGGACCCCCAGAAGGGAACAATACCATCTAACTACCGGCCTATAACCTGCCTCACCACATGGAAGATTCTATCAGGCATCATAGCGACTAAGATGAGTAGGCACATGGAGCAATACATGAGCAGAGCACAGAAAGGAATAGGCAACAACACCAGGGGAGCCAAACACCAGCTACTGGTTGACAGGGTAATTGCCCGAGATTGCAAGACGAGGAACACCAACCTGTGCACTGCCTGGATTGACTACAAGAAAGCCTATGACTCAATGCCACATACATGGATACTGGAATGCTTAAAACTGTATAACATCCACAGGACACTAAGAGAGTTCATCCAGAACTCAATGAGGCTGTGGAAGACAACTCTGGAGACCAACTCAAAGCCAATTGCACAAGTGAGCATCAGATGTGGCATTTACCAAGGAGATGCTCTGTCCCCCCTGCTGTTCTGCATAGGCCTAAACCCCCTCAGCCAGATCATCTCAAAGAGTGGCTTCAGATACCAGTTCCGAAGTGGAACATCCATCAACCACCTCCTCTACATGGATGGCATCAAGCTGTATGCCAAGAATGAGCGTGACATTGATTCCCTAATTCACCTCACCTGGATCTACAGCAAAGACATTGGGATGTCATTCGGACTAGATAAATGTGGGCGGATGATATCTAGAAGAGGAAAGGTGATCACAACTGAAGGGGTTGACCTACCTGAAGGGAATATCACAGATGTGCAGGAAAGTTACAAATACCTAGGGATCCCACAGACAAATGGTAATCATGAGGAGGCAGCTCGGAAGTCAGCCACAGCCAAATACCTACAGAGGGTAAGGCAGGTCCTGAAAAGTCAGCTGAACGGCAAAAATAAGATCCAGGCCATTAACACCTATATGCCCTGCCAGTAATCAGATACTCAGCTGGAATAATATCCTGGCCACTGGAAGAGATACAAGCCACTGATATCAAGACAAGGAAACTCCTTACCATGCATGGAGGGTTCCACCCCAAATATTTATTTATTTATTTATTTATTTAATTTTGGCACTTTTAGTCCTCCATTACAGTGACTTTTGGTGATCGCCTCCACAGGTATTGACAGGACACAGACTGGTCTCATTAGGTCACATCAGTTTTTATATCATTTAACATGTTAGAGAACACATTTTCATCCTTTTCACCATTTGATAGTATGTTCATTTAACTGCGACACATATTTTTGGTCACACAAATTCATTATTCACAGTTTATCAAATGGTGCTTTTCTCTTTTCCATAAGAAAAATGAAAAACAGTCATTATGTTGTGGCATCAGTCCAGTTCACCCCCACCATCTACTACAAGGTTAAAGAAAAAAAGAAAGAAAGAGGATGAGTCACTGTTGGAGACACACGAACACCCTGTTTAGTTCTTACATACACAGCTAGTATCTGTTCTCATTCACTCTTCAACTCTATAAGGGATTTTTATAGGACAGATTTTATACCTGTTTAATCCAGAATTAAGTTTCATTCCTCTTTCAGAATAAAGGTTAATTCCTTTCAGAATAAAGGTTAATTCCTCTTTCAGAATAAAGGTTAATTCCTTTCAGAATAAAGGTTCACTCCTCTTTCAGAATAAAGGTCCATTCCTCTTTCAGAATAAAGGTTCACTCCTCTTTACGAATAAAGTTTAATTCCTCTTTCAGAATAAAGGTTCACTCCTCTTTCAGAGTAAAGGTTCATTCCTTTCAGAATAAAGGTTCACTCCTCTTTACAAATAAAGTTTAATTCCTCTTTCAGAATAAAGGTTCACTCCTCTTTCAGAGTAAAGGTTCATTCCTTTCAGAATAATGTTTCATTCATCTTTCAGAATAAAGGTTCACTCCTCTTTCAGATGAACCATGTAAACTACTAATTCCAGTTAAAAATGATAATTCACTGTTAAACTGAAATCAGAATAAAGTCACTGGTTTATTCTGATCTGAGTTCAATAATTCCTCTGATGTGGAAAAACCTCATTCCTTTGGAACATTATTCCTGTCATTGTGCACATGCTCCTGGTCCGGTCACCATGACGATGCACACACTCCGCCAGAGACAGACAGATACATACATACATACACATACATATATATATATATATATATATATATATATATATATATATATATATATATATATATATATATACTATATACTACTATATATATTACTCTCAATGGCAGGGGGGCAAGGTGACAACGGACCCACCTAGGGCTGAGACTGAGCAATACTGGAAGAGCATCTGGGAGAAGGAGGTAAAACATAACACCAATGCCCAATGGCTGACAGACTTACAGGCAGAGCACAGCCAACTCCCAGAACAAGACCCAGTAGTCATCACACTAGCAGACATCCAAACCAGAGTGTCCAAAATGAAGAGCTGGACAGCACCAGGGCCCGACATGATTCATACCTACTGGCTTAAGAAACTGACAGCACTCCATGAACGCCTAGCAGCACAGATGAACCAGCTGCTGATATCGGGAAACCACCCAGAGTGGCTAACCAAGGGCCGGACAGTCCTCATAATGAAGGACCCCCAGAAGGGAACAATACCATCTAACTACCGGCCTATAACCTGCCTCAGCACCACATGGAAGCTTCTATCAGGCATCATAGCGACTAAGATGAGTAGGCACATGGAGCAATACATGAGCAGAGCACAGAAAGGAATAGGCAACAACACCAGGGGAGCCAAACACCAGCTACTGGTTGACAGGGCAATTGCCCAAGATTGCAAGACGAGGAACACCAACCTGTGCACTGCCTGGATTGACTACAAGAAAGCCTATGACTCAATGCCACATACATGGATACTGGAATGCTTAAAACTGTATAACATCAACAGGACACTAAGAGAGTTCATCCAGAACTCAATGAGGCTGTGGAAGACAACTCTGGAGGCCAACTCAAAGCCAATTGCACAAGTGAGCATCAGATGCGGCATTTACCAAGGAGATGCTCTGTCCCCCCTGCTGTTCTGCATAGGCCTAAACCCCCTCAGCCAGATCATCTCAAAGAGTGGCTTTGGATACCAGTTCCGAAGTGGAACATCCATCAACCTCCTCCTCTACATGGATGACATCAAGCTGTATGCCAAGAATGAGCGTGACATTGATTCCCTAATTCACCTCACCCGGATCTACAGCAAAGACATTGGGATGTCATTCGGACTAGATAAATGTGGGCGGATGATATCTAGAAGAGGAAAGGTGATCACAACTGAAGGGGTTGACCTACCTGAAGGGAATATCACAGATGTGCAGGAAAGTTACAAATACCTAGGGATCCCACAGACAAATGGTAATCATGAGGAGGCAGCTCGGAAGTCAGCCACAGCCAAATACCTACAGAGGGTAAGGCAGGTCCTGAAAAGTCAGCTGAACGGCAAAAATAAGATCCAGACCATTAACACCTATGCCCTGCCAGTAATCAGATACCCAGCTGGGATAATATCCTGGCCACTGGAAGAGATACAAGCCACTGATATCAAGACAAGGAAACTCCTTACCATGCATGGAGGGTTCCACCCCAAGTCCAGTGTCCTGAGGCTGTACACTAAGCGAAAGGAAGGGGGCCGAGGACTAGTAAGTGTCAGAACTACTGTCCAGGAGGAAACGGCGAACCTCCAGGAATACATCAAGAAAATGGCCCCCCATGACCAACTGCTAAGTGAATGCCTCAGGCAACAAAAGCCCAGTAAGGTCGAGGAACCAGAGGGGCTATCATGGAAGGACAAACCCTTGCATGGCGTGTACCATCGGCAAATTGAGGAAGTGGCTGATATGGAAAAGACATACCAGTGGCTGGAAAAGGCTGGACTAAAGGACAGCACAGAGGCACTACTCATGGCTGCACAAGAACAAGCCCTGAACACCAGAGCAATAGAGGCCAGGGTCTACCACATCAGACAGGACCCCAGGTGTAGGCTGTGTAGAGAAGCCCCTGAAACAGTCCAGCACATCACAGCAGGGTGTAAGATGCTGGCAGGCAAGGCATACATGGAGAGGCATAACCAGGTAGCAGGCATACTGTACAGGAACATCTGTAAAGAGTATGGACTGGAGGTCCCAGGGTCAAGATGGGAGACACCCCCAAAGGTGACAGAGAACAAACAGGCCAAGATCCTGTGGGACTTCCAGATCCAGACTGACAAGATGGTGATGGCCAATCAGCCTGACATAGTGGTAGTGGATAAACATGAGAAGACAGTGGTGGTGATATATGTAGCAGTCCTCAGTGATAGCAACATCAGAAAGAAAGAACACGAGAAGCTTGAGAAATACCAAGGGCTGAAAGAGGAGTTAGAGAGAATGTGGAGTGTGAAGGCAACAGTGGTACCAGTTGTGATCGGAGCACTAGGGGCAGTGACCCCCAAGCTGGGAGAATGGCTCCAGCAGATACCAGGAACAACATCAGAGATCTCTGTACAAAAGAGCGCATTGCTAGGAACAGCTAAGATCCTGCGCAGAACCCTCAGGCTCCCAGGCCTCTGGTAGAGGACCCGAGTCTGAAGGAGACACCGCCCACGTGGGGCGAGGGGAACATTTTTTTTTATATAAATATATATATAAAATCATATTGAATATGAACATAATGAAACGTTCATATGTTGTTCCCTGTGTGGATATAGATTGGCCACAGCAGTGGATGAGGAGGCGTCACAGGTATTTACACTCTGATGCTGAAAGAATGACTCTTAATGAGGACATGTTTCTCAGCACAGGTTTGTCAATGAATGTTGGAAATTAAAGATTAAAGATGTGCATATGAATGGCAAATAAATGAGCTTCTGAAATGAAACAAGAAAAGAAGAATGCAGCACACTTTACTTTTAGGGAATTCTGCTTCACTTGACTAAATGTCCCGAATGATATGAAAAGATTCAGGTATTTAACAGATCAAAGTTAAATGCATTAAAAAAGCACATTCCCTTTGCAGCACTGAACTGTAAAGATTAACCAGTGAGCTGGAAAACCAACAGAGCTGTTGTTTTACTGTCGACAGGTAAAGACCATAAACGAACACTTTAAGCAAAACACATATACCTGCACTGTGTGTGTTCTTTACAATAACAGTGTTAAAGGACTGCAGTGTTTAGATGATATGTTAGACACATTATAAACCCACTGAGACAAATATTATTACAGCTCATAATATTGACTTATATACTTAATTCAACTTTATATATAGAGCTCCAAATCACAACAATATTGTGTCACAAGACTTTACATGTAGAACATGTAGTGTTCGTTTAAAGTAACTTCAAACATAATTACTATATTTTCTGGACAATAAGGACCACTTAAAATACTTCAATTTTCTCAGCAAAAACCACAGTGCGCCTTAAACATGGATTAATTCTGGTTGTGCTCAGTAACTGGGAATTTTGACTTTTTATCTCACGATTTTGACTTCACTTAATGCACTTTATAATCCAGTGCACCTTATATATGAAGAATCTAAAAAATAAACCATTCATTGACAGTGCACCTTATAGTCTGATGCACCTGATAGTGGGTAAAATACAGCAGTCTATTAATTAGTCTTTAGTTGTCAAAATTTAAATGGAATTTCTGTTATCTTAAAATATATGAGTGCTCGCATGTTCCAGGTCCATCCTCACTCTTTCTATGTTCCAGCTCTGACGTCCAACAAAAACATTCAGGAAATCTAACCATTGCATTTTACAATAAATCTAAATCATAATCACTCAATTTACTTTTGTTTTACACTGTACATTTTCTGTAAATAATGCTGTAACTATATTCATTACTACTTTACTTTGCATTATTCACTATCTGGATTAACAATTTAATATGTTATTCTACGGCCCTCTAGAACGTCCCGTTCACTTTAAATGACGTCAGCGGGCGGAATTTTTTCAATAACCGCCCGCTGCCCATGGCAATGGGTTTTGTCACTTCAGATTCACTGTACAATATCACTCTGCAGGTTGTTCAGCCGCTTTTAAAGTAAATATTCGCTTTGTTGTAACTGCTAGCTTATCCAAAGTTAACCTATCCTAATGTTATCCTGACCGTAGTCAGGAAATCAGGGGAAATCACCGTCCTCCTCTCGTACAGAATCTCCAGGGCCGAAGTAAGTATTTTACCCCGGGGTTAACTCCTCTATGCTGGTTTTTAGAAAACAAGGAGCGGTTTCAGTGAGCTTCATTTTCAGTATTTATTTGCAAGAACTGGACAACACCTGCTCTCTTTTCTTCCTAAAACTCTCTGCACCCCCTTTCTGTCTGCCCCGCCTATTTCACAACACTAGTCTGTTAGAGTAGTGACAGTAATAAACTGTAATAATAGAATAAGCGGGATAACACCCGACACCTAAGGCGTCTGGGAATATTTTTCTGATAGTAACTTGTATGCCATGCATTATCCCTTGCTTACTGCACATCACTGTCTGTTTTATATGTTTAATGCTGCTGTTGTTACCAAGTCATTTTCCAGTTGTGGGAAAAATAAATTACTTCTGTTGTATTCTACCTTATCCTATCCAGGGCCAGCATTAGACATAGGCAGACTAGGCAGTCGCCTAGGGCAACAAATGTCTTCGGGGTGCCAAGTCCCACAGAATTAGAATATTAAGCTACCGTATTGCCTGGACTATAAGGTGCACTTGAAAGACTTTAGTTTTCTCCAAAAAACTACAGTGTGCCTTATATATGGATTACTTCTGGTTGTGTTTCGTGACTTGAAATTTTGACTTTTTATTTAATAATTTGGCCTTTTTATCAGATAATTTTGACTTTTTGTCACATCATTTTGACACTTAAAGTTTGATTTAGTAGAATAAGAGTCTGTTTTGGACCGTGTTACAACTCAACAAGGTTGAGATTTATTGTGACTGTTTAGTTTCACTTAATGTACCTTATATATGAAAACAATTTACAAAATAAACCATTCATTGACAGTGCATCTTATAGTGTGGAAAATAAAAATGCAGTAAATAAAGCATTAAACTTAACATTATCTGCGTTTACATTACCCTTGGAAATTCGCAAAATGTAAATATTGCTATAAAAAAAATGGTAATGGAAACACCTGAATTTCGAAAAAATACTCAAAAATCTATAAAAATTTTCACGCTTTCATGAGGTGGTTTTTCAGATGTTTCAATCTTCTAATATATCGCAAAAGCGCAAATGAAACAGTTTTTCCACAATTATATATCACAGGATGTGACGTACATGGAGTCTCTCTCTCTTGGAGTGAAAATGGCAGCTGCAGTTGCTGTAACCATAACAACCATTAACTGCTTGGACACGAGAACAAAGAGTGATGATTAGGGTGATTCCTACAGTAGACACAGCAAACGTTTCATTTTATTATCTGTTAGTTTTTGAATATTTAAGTTGTTTTTTACAGATAAATATATTCTCTGTTCTGTAAAGTGTCAAGTGCAGCACTGTGTAAAAAGCACGACATATATTTATAATTTGTTGTTGTTGTTGTTAAGTGCTGAGCATTTTTACACTTAATATTGTGAATTAGCTGATTCAATCATGCTAATGCTATTATATGCTAATTTGCAGTTGTCATTTAAACATCTAAAGCATATTTCCACTGTATATTTTGGCCTGACAATGTAGGGACCACATGTACAGACCCTTATAATGTGAGCCAGCTGGTTTGTTTGAATGTTAGTGTCTTTAAAGAGTTCGCCAGTGGCTTTTACTGATGAGAGAATTAGCCGATTCATTCATGCTAATGCTATCAGGGTGATGGCCCATCTGAAGCTCCGACTGAGACAGCGGGAAAATCTTGTGGGATGATATTTCATGAGAGTTACGACACCCCTGCCTAGAACAACCGTCAAAGCGGAAATATACTTTGTCAAAATTTTAGGAATATCGATATTGTTCTGCGAAACACTGTAACGGAAATGCAACTATTGACAGTAATTATTCATGGACAGTACGTACTTGATCAGATGTAGTACAGTATGTTCACAGATGCTAATTTCTAATTCCACAAAAAGGAAAGAGGGGTGTTCGCCTAGGGCACCACAATGACCAGAACCGGCCCTGCAGGTGCCAGTAGAACTTCTATCCTATTGTTTTTTTGGTTTTTTTGGGTTTTTTTACCATCAGTGTGATGCGAAAGACATTGTATGACCCCATGTTTAGCGTCCCTGGTGTGTCTTGTTACTGTTGTACTACCCCCACTGGTAAAGGGGTCATTTTAAACACTAAAATAAGACTGTGTTCTGTGTATGAAGGAATGACTCACATCACCATCTCACGCCCTGTCACGCTCTTTACCCTTCAAAACAGGGAAGTGCACTTTAGCCTTTAAACCCATCTAATGTTGGGGAGAACTTCCACGCCTGTTGATGAACAGACTGATTATCTATGAACCATGGCTCTATAGCAGGACTATAAATACAGCTGCCCTCAGGCCAAAGGGTTCCTAATGGAAGCCTTATGTCGCTGCATATTACACTTTTATTCTTCCTGGGGACACATTTTATGCTTTTCTTGTTGGGTCAAATATTCCTTTGTCAAAGTAGAAAAGATGGAATAAGTAGCTAACAGTTATTAGTAGATAACAGGTATTTTAATTCTTTCAGAATTGCATTTCCATTACAGTTTTTTGCAAAACAATAGCGATATTGGTGCTTTGAATGTGTTTCCATTGACTGTTGTTCTCAGCAGGAGCGTCGTAACTCTGGTCAAATATCATCCCTCCCGATTTCCATGTGGTTGATATCATGCTGCATTTCTTTGCTGTTTGCTGTCTCGACACTCATGTTTTTCTACTGAATTATTTCCAGAAAATTCTCTCCTGTCCTCCTGTCTCCGGGACTCACTATTTCCACGCCACTTCGACAACAATGGGTGTGGTTAAGGTTCAACCCCTGCACTTACGTCATGCTGGTTGTTGGGTTGCCTCAGAAGGTCCAGTTATCAAACTATCCAACATGAGTTACAACAAAGATTCTGGATACCCTGATGCGTCTTGATAAATAACAGTTCGCAGTCACCACTGTTGGTGGTAGTTCAGAAGGTCCACTTATTGCAGTGGGCCATAACCTATGACATAGTGAAATAATTGCAGGATGGGGGTAAACTCTGCAATATCCTCGTAATATCCCCAAGACGGTGCAAAATACAGTAGAAGGCCGAGGTTAAACCACAGCACACGATTTCTAATTGTTTCACACTTTTATAGTCAGTCATTGACCCTGAAATAATACTAATAATCATCATGTGTGTGGAAACACATAGGGACTTTAGCCACAGGGACTTTAGCGTCACCCACGTGGGGTTAAGCCTGTTAAGCTGCTGCACAAACTGGCGGATCAAACTGGTTCATGTGCCCTCTGTGGAAATAAAGACCTGCACGTTTTCAGAACAAGCAACGGCACAAAACCTAGCTGGATGCTAGTTGGGTAAAGGTAAATATATACAGAGCCAGAGGGGAGGGGGGAGTGTTCCTTCACGCATTCTGAGCCAATTAGAGACGCCTCATCACTGCGTCATGGACATGTATGAGGACATGTATGAGTACCAATAAACTCTGTTGTTCGACCTCAACTCATATTTCTACCGTGAAAAAACAGCTGGAAACAAAGCAATCTGGATGTTTTTTTTTTAAATAGAACCAACACACAATGTATTCAATAACAATGTAGAACACAGTAATATTAATGAAATAACCATGGAATGACAGCTTTAAAGATCTGTGGTTTTTGGAATGGAGAAGAAAGCAAAACATGCAATTAGAATTTTAAATACGTCTTGGTTCTACAGTTGCAGTGCCATCTTGTGGTCCTAGAGATGCCAACCTTCATACATTGCCCATCTACACATAGTTTTAGTTTTTTTTCCCCTGTAGCCTGTAATTATTATTTTTATTCTTCCAGTACTAAATTAAAAATCCAACAATGTATAATGTATGCAGATGTTTTGGGTCATAACCTAAAAGTCAAATATTCATTCATTATCTGAACCCGCTTTATCCTCACTAGGGTTGCAGGGGTCACTGGGGGCCTAATCCAGCTACAATGGGTGAAGGTGGGGTACACCCTGTATGAGATGCCAGTTCATCGCAGGGCTGAACATACATAGACAAACAATCACTCTCACATTCACACCTATGGCCAATTTTAGATTAACCAATTAACCTATCAGTGCATGTGTTTGGATGGTGGGAGGAAACTGGAGTGCCCGGTGAAGGCCCACGCGGACACGGGGAGGACATGCAAACTCCACACAGAAAGGTCTGGTGTGGGATTTGAACCAGGGTCCTTCTTGCTGTGAGGCACGAGTGGTAACCACTGCACCACCGTGCCGCTCTTTAAAAGTCAAATATGATAGTTAATAACATATAGACCTGAGTCATATTTAGTATTAATTCAGGCTAATAATAAAAATTGAATTGTATATCATGGTTAAAGCTACAAAAGCTACAGATAATCTTTGTATTTTGACCAAAAATAAATGGAACTTTGGTTCAAACGGTTGTCAGATGGACATCCCACTAGATGGCAGTAAAAGAGATTTTACAAAGTAGTTACAAAGCCCTTAAATATATATTGTTACTTAATAACCATCAACATATTTTCTTATCTGTATATTTATTAATTTAACAAATTATTCATTTTTAGGTTAGTTATTATTATTATTATTATTATTATTATTATTATTATTATTATTATTATTATTATTATTATTATTATTATTATTATTATTATTATATACTGTTCCTTAGTCTTACCATATTTCACTTACTGTGTAGAAATCTGGGGTAATAACTATACAAGTTCAATTAATTAATTAACAATTCTTAAAAAAAAAAAAAAAAAAAAAAGCTAATACAGGTCATTTACAGTGTTAGTTATCAACATCACACTCACTCACTTTTCCTACTGTCAAAACTATTCAAATTTTGGCTCCATATTGTGTTATTAGTGTCAGCTCCTTTTCATTCTTTTTAAATTTGCTTTATTTCTCTTTGTGTTTTTAATTTATTTTTTCACATATATTATTGTTATTGTTGTTGTTGTTGTTGTTGTTGTTGTTGTTGTTGTTGCCATGGAAGTAAAGTAAAACATGACATTGGTGGGGACATATTTTGACGACTTCCTCACAAGACACAGCAATAATAAATAATAAAAATAAATGAATAAAGAAAGAAACAGCAATAACTGCTAATATAATTACAATAACATCTTATTTTGTTTTTGACAACAAAAACTAAGAGACATTTTAGGAATGTTTTTTATTTCTGAAGCCACATTTTGTCTGTTTTTTATTGGTCATCTATAACTGCATTATATATTTATAGTTATCGTTTGTTTCATTTTTGTCACCTGATAAAGGTTTGTTGATGACGATTTTTAGTCACTATAAGGCACACTGTTAATGAATGGTTTATTTTTTAGATTCTTTATATATAAGGTGCACTGGATTATAAAGTGCATAAAGTGAAGTCAACATCATCATGTGGTTTTTGGAAAAAATTGAAGTCTTTTAAGTGCACCTTTTAGTCCAGAAAATATGGCAATTATGTCTGAAGTCACTTTTAATGAACACTACATGTTGTATTTATTTCCACTCAACTCTGTAAAGTCTTGTGACACGACATTGTTGTGATTTGAAGCTCTATGAATAAAGCTGAATTAAAGTGAATTAATTATATAAGTCAATATTACAAGCTGTATATCCATTTATTTTCTCATAATTTTGATTTTAATTTCATAATTAAAACTTTCTTCTCATAATTCTGACTTTTCTCATAATTTTGTTTTTTTAATTTCATCATTTAGAATTTTTATCTCATGATTTAGATTTTTTTTTAATCCCATAATCTCCTATTTATGGCTTTTGAATTTTTCCTAAATGTCCTGTCCTTTCACTAAAGTGAAAACCATGACCCAATAAATCATCTGCACACTAACTCACTTTTAAAGGCTATTTTTTGTCTGTTTTTTCCTGCTTAAATAAATGTTATTTGATCCAAAATGCAGTTTTACTTTTTACCTTATTACAACTGAGAAGTACTTTTTTACTTTTATGTCAGTCAATGAGTAGAATCAGTACTTCTACTTTTATATTAGTATTTTTTTCACACAAGTAGCTGTACTTCTACTTAAGTACAGAATGTGAGTACTTTTATTAGCTCTGGATATTACTGATCCATAAATGTGAGTCACATTTTACAAACAACATTTTTAGGTTTTACAAATGTATTTTTGTTTTGCAAATGAAAAACAGTATATTTACAAGTACACATGTATTTACCAAGACCAAAATTCAAGTTACAATTATTTTTTAGACTAATCTAATCTCATTTCTTTAGATCTGCAACAGAACATTAGGAGTTATGGAAGCAAATGTAGGTTTTATGAGTGTCTTTACATAATCATCATCATAATAATAATAACTTTATTGATCCCTTACAGAAAATGACCTAAAAATGAATAATTCATTAAATTAATAAATATAATAATAAGGAAATATGTAGATTTTATTAAATACCAATGGGTATATTTAAGGGTTTTGTAAATATTTTGTAAAATCTCCCCAAAAAAGTAAAAGTCTGTTCAACAAAAAAAAAAAAAAAATGAGTTTTTACTGCCATCTAGTGGAAAGTCCATCTGACAACAGTTTGAACCAAAGTTTCATTTATTTTTGGACAAAATACAAATATTTTCTGTTTTTGGAGTTTTAACCATGATGTACAATTTATTTTTTTCTAATTATTAGCTTGATTTTACTAATAAATATGACTTATTAATTGTCATATATCACTTTTAGGTTATGACACAAAACATCTGTGTTCATATGTTATTGTATTTTATTTTTGATGAACCAGAAAGTCTAATTTACTAGTTCTATGGATGCTCATATAGTAGTTAGTATATTTTTGAAAGAACTGTGGAAGTATATACTGTAAAACTACAAATAAGATTAATTTAGAATGGAAGAACATTTTAGTCATTTTTTAATTTAGAGAAGACAAATTAGACATTATTATGAATCTTTACATATTATTAGGGAAATTCTATATTCATAAAAGCACATTTCAAAACTCAACTCCATTATTACCTCCGCCAAGGAGGTTATGTTTTCACTGTCTGTCTGTCTGTCAGTAACACTACTCCAAAAGTTATGGATAGATTTTCATACATATGTTGTGAGTGACACAAGGAAGAAATGATTACATTTTGGTGTTTATCTGGAAAAGATCTTGGATTCTGGATCAATTGTAAATTAATTCTCCATTTACTCCAATGTAAAATTTCAAAGTCATCCAGAAACCTGGATCTCCTCCGAATCACCACCGAAATGTAATCATTTGTTCGATGTGACACTCTTAACATATGCTGTAAATGTTATCAAAATCCATCCTTAACTTTTGGAGTAATGTTGCGGACAGACAGACAGACAGGCAGGCAGACATAACCTCCTTCATGGACCTCTCTTCATTCGGAGAGGGGGTCTGCCTTGGCGGAGGTTGGTGCTCTCACAGTGTCGAGGTTAAATTATTTTGTGTATGTATATGTGTGTCAGTGGTTCCGCTTAATTATGTCATAATTTACAATATAATATTTTGATGAGGTCTGTGTAATGTATTTTTAATCTACTCTGGAAGGGCTGATATAGAAATTGAAAAAAAAAACTAAACAGTATTTTATTTTAGGACAACACTACCGGAATAATAATTATAGCTGCAGGGAAAACTCTGTGTAAATGTAGATAACAGAGCCCCGCCCCTTTACGCCACAGTTACAGAATATTTGCCAAAGTGCACTGGTCACAATGATCCTTTTAACTTTATATTTATTATTTTCTTCCTTCAGTAACTTTTCAATAGTAAATTCCACCCTTTTACCGAGGATGACGTTTACAGACAAAGGTAGGACTTTTATATTTTACATGATATTTTTCTAAAATATACGGAAAAATAAATGATAGTCACGGGTTTAAGAGGAACAAACAGATGATCATTATTACATATGTATGTTCATTATCAGTGATGACTTTCCGGAAAACTTGTCGGGATCAAGACTTTGGCTGAAAAACTAAAATAGATTTGTCAATACACTGTCTGAAATTTAACCTAAAAATATATGTAAATAATATACAGAAAAATATAGTGTGTCATTACAATATAGTTAAACATACATAAGGAATTACTGCTTTCAATATATATATATATATATATATATATGACAATGTATGTTTATTACGTTAATATATATTTAGTAATATACTTAATATATGGATGCGCGCACACACGCACACTTATAAACATTTACATGTGTCATGAGGACCAAGTTTGTAATCCAAGTAGCCAATGGGTAGGGAGTGTAATTTTTTAAAATAATAATAATAATAATAATACAAATTGCAGAACTAAATAAATTTAATTTAAAAAATGAATAAATAAAAGATAATTAGAAAAATGTAATAAAAACAAAAATAAATAAGTAATAATATTTTTTTAATAAATTGAAAATTTACAAAACACATACAAACAATACATAAAAAAACACCTTCAATTCAAAATATATGCTTTATGGAGACTTTCTGAAAAAACTAATTAATGTATTCACAGGGCCACATCATTTCTATTTTACTGTTGGGGACCTGTATTCATATTTAACCCTTGTGGGGACCTGAATTATAGTCCCCATAATGTGACTGTGTAAACATAATGTCTCCATAAAGATAGGAATACACACACACACACACACACACACATATATATATATATATATATATATATATATATATATATATATATATATATATATATATGATTATGGTCCAGGAGTTTCTTTTTTACTACCTTTGAGACATCTTTTCTATTGTCCTATTTTATTTTCTCATTCATGCAATATGCTGTGTATGATCATGTTTTTGTCCACTCATGCCAATATCATTATTATATATATACACACACACACACACACACACACACACACACACACACACACACACACACACACACACACACACACACACACACACACTATTTTACCTAAAGTATTCACTCACCTGCCTTGAAATACACTCAAGTAAACATCTCATTCTTAATCTATGGAGTTTAATATGACATTTCTGTATTCTGCAAGTGTGTGTGTGGGTGGGTGAGAGAGAGAGAGACTTTGGATATTTTCATGCTGCCAAGTTTGTGGGAATAGTAGTGCATAAAGTAGGTCCATAAAGACATAGGTGAGAGAGTTTGATGTGGATGAATGTGACTGTCCTGAAGAGAGTCCTGACCTCAACTCCACAGAACACTTTTAGGATGAATTAGAGCACACACTGAGAGCCAGGCCTTTGGTCCAACGTCTATGTGTGATCTCACAAATGCTTCTGGGAGGAATGGTCCCATAAACACACTCCTAAACTTTGTGGAAAACCTTCCCAGAAGAGTTGAAACTATTGTAGCTGAAAAAGGCGAACCCATATCACTTTATGGATTAAGAACGGGATGTCAAGGCAGGTGAGACAATACTTTTGGTAATATAGTTTATATAGGTTGTGTGGCTTAACATTTACTTAACTGACCATTACTATATCACCATGGTAACCAGGAAATAAAAAGACGAAACACTCTTAAGTTATAAACCAAGGTTGTACAATGAACTCACACTGAGCAGTGACACACACCAGGTATTTCTACTCAAAACGACAGGTGAAACACATCAGGAGTGAATGAACAAGGCGGTGCAACACACGGTGACAGGAAGTAAAGATAGAAACTGTGAACATGAACCTACATGACAAAATAAAAGCCAAAGAGACTAACAGTGATAGAAAAACAGACAAAACAAGACACAAGAGCCCGGGCTCATCAAAATGGACTGGTTCAATGAACAGGTTTGAACCAATACATGGAAGGACTTTGACTGGATGGACCTAGAATGACCCACCTCTGCTCTGAAGTCTCTGATTGGTTTGTCCTCTGAACTAAAACTGTAACAGGTTCACACTTATCAATTCTTGGCTGCATGAAGCATCCAAACTATTTAGTCTTTTATCAGTCTGAGCAGGTCAGCTGGTTTTACTGTTAGCGTCTGCAGCAGAACCTGTTCTAACCAGAGTTTGTTTTGTCAACACAAACCTGTGTCTTTAGCTCAAACATATTTATATTCAAACATATAAAGTTTCTTCATGACACAGATGTTTTGTACAGAGTCTCCAATGATGCAGCTGCAGTTTCCACCACTGAAGACTGTTCTGGAAGCAGAGGCAGATGTTGTTACAGCTGTGGGACGACAACATATTCATACTTTACACTTTGACACTCAACAGGTACTGAATCATCCTGACGCTGAACTAACACCTTTTACATTAAAACATGAGTTTAAAGGTTCTTTGGTTTATTAAACACATTTTTAGTTTTTATTTTCCACAACTCACACATACAGTCATGGATTAAATTAGACCACCCTTGTTTTCTTCCATTTATTGTTCACTTTAATTCCTGGTCCAATTAAAGGTCAATACAACAATAGCACACAGTAGTTTAATTTAAGAGCTGATAAAAATGCAAAATCATGAGATAAAACGCCAAAATCCTGATAAAAAGTGAAAACAAGACAGTCAGAGACAGCAGACCTCTGCCAAGGCTTAATAAGGCGTCAAAAGGTGACGCAGCCATAGGTGTTGACCCATCTGAAGGTGAGACCATGTGAATGAAAAAAAAACCACCAGATTCTATCTTATCTGAATCCTTAGATATTACTACTGATGTGTTTTAAATGTTGACCTTTAGTGTGACCTTGACCTTTGACCTTCATTGCTCAAAATCTAATGGGTTCTTCCTTGACCCATTAGCTATCATTCCTGAAAGTTTAATCAAAATCCAGTCAGAACTTTCTGCGTAATCCTGCTGACAGACAGAGTCAAACTTACATGTAATACCTCTTTGGCAGAGGTAATAAAAAGACAAAATTCCCAGTCACTAAACACAACCACAATTAATCCATGTGTAAGATGCACTGTGGTTTTTGGAGGTAATTAAAGTCTTTTAAGTGCACCTTATAGTCCAGGAAATACAGTAGTTAATATGTCGCATTAAGGTGTTTTCATTTGATACCGATTCTCATCAAGTTGAATTCATTTTCATTTCAAACACATTCTTCCTTTCTTTACAGTCGTGGAGAAAATTATTAGACCACCCTTGTTTTCTTCAATTTCTCCTTCATTTTCCTGCTGTCCGTCGTGTCCTTGGGCAAGTCACTTCACCCTCCTTGCCTCCAGTGTCACTCACACTGGTGTATGAATGAATGTTTGGTGGTGGTCAGAGGTGCGAAATGCCACGCTACTGTCAGTCTGCCCCAGGGCAACTGGGACTACATATGTGACCCACCACCACGAAACCAGGCATAAGTGTCTGGAAATCAAAACTGAGTTATCTGTGTAGATTGGTAGAGTGGAAACTAAGGTTTAAGATGGTGAAAAAAATTATGTTTCTATCATGAGTAGAACCAAAGTTATGGTAATTTTAATATCCACACTTGGACATATTTTGCAATTTGCATATTTTTAGAAATTGTCCGTCAAACTTTTGGACTGTTTTGGGGTAGGAAGTCCTTAGCAACGCATAATAATTTGTATCCGATTGACACAAATTATTCACAGATGTTAAAGGACACTCTGATGGACATGTCACAGAAGTTTTATATATTATAATAATAGGACAGAAATGCAACGTATTACAATCATTTGGCTTACGCCATTGGACAAGAGCATTCAATATAGGCTTTTACCTCGTACCAAACACTTGGGTGTTTACCCACGGAACGGAGATCGGTTTGTTCGGCGAAAAGAGGTGGAAGTCGGCTTTGTCTTTGCTCAGCAATCCCTGAACTTTTGTTGTCGCTTAAATAATTGACTCAATAAACACCTTTATTGATTGAATTTCGATGTAATGACCACAGGAACTGAACATAGAGGTGTTAAGGTACCGTTTTTTGATAAAATTTAAACACAAATAAGAAATCGCCTTCCAGCCTAAATTTGGCTGTAGCTCTGAACGGGTCAGCACAACTTATGCCTGATTTCGTGCTGAGCAGTCACATATGTAGTTTACCACCACCAGATGGAGCATGTGAGAGTGAATGAATAATGGATCAATAATGGAAAGCGTTTTGGGTGCCTTGAAAAGTGCTATAGAAATCTAATCCATTATAAGCATATATACATTTAACGAAATCATCAATATTGCAAAAGGTCAAAGGTCACATTTAGCAGAAATCACATTATTGGCTTTAATTCAACATCACAGAAACTTGAGATTGGCACAAATCAGGCATTCTCTGAGTACTGATTTATGGTTTTGTTTTTACAGACGGTGGAAAGCAAAGTGGAGTGGGAAGAATGCATGAGCAGTGGAGTTGAGCAAAGAGTGAGTGAAGAGCAGATGAGACCAGTTCACTGAGTAGAACAGAACATTCAACACTTATTCCTGTTCATTTATTTTTAGGATTGCAGTTATACCATCACTGTAGCTCACAAGAGGAAAGGAAACGAAATGTTTGTGTGTGGAAGCAACGGCCGAGAAACTGTGTGCTGCAACATGGTAGGTCACAACTATCTGTGCTTAAGTATACCTTTTATCAATCAAACTTTTTTTTTTTTATGAAGAACTTTTCATACATTGAAGCACGCAGCACAAAACACTTTACGTCTGACCCCCCACCCACCCCCCCATTTCCCCAGAGTTACCAGTACATTCAATATAAATTAATAAAATAAAATTACCCACATAAAATGAGCAGAATAAAATGTTAAAAGTACAAATTTAATTAAAAGCTGAAAAGGTAGGTTTTCAGTTTACCTTTAAAAATATTAACTCTCTTATATCACCACAGTCACATTTTGTGGAGGGTTTTTTTTCAATACTTTTTTTATAGAAGAATAATTCAACACATACATTCACAAAATTACAATTTTATTATTTTATGTAAACACACACACACACACATATCTATAAATATATTATACATATATATGCTTTTACACATGCATACATAAACAAATGAAAGAGCAGTTTTGTGTTTTTACTACAAATGTCAAATGATTAAAAAGTTTAATCACAAATTTGCTTTGAATCAATTTTGATTAAAACACTTTGTGTTAATTGCTAAAAACCTCCTAAAATTTTACAAAAAAGTGATGAAAAATCCAAAACATATTCAAAGACTCTTCTACAGAAAAAAAAAAAAAAATCCCCAAAAAATGTGATAAAATATTCAAACTATACTTAAAAATATGAATATATGCGATTAACATTATTCAACAGCTTCAATAAAACAACTTGTAATCAAACTATAAACAACTGTTCCATTTAACTGTGTTAAAACATTTAATCAGATTAATCACGATGATGGATGAATCTGAGTTAACTTTGACAGAACTAGGTTTTAAGCAGTTCAGAATATTTGCAGGTGTTTTTTTTTACTTTGTGTTTGTGACAGTTTTATTTTATCCTGGTGTAGAACAGTACTACAGAGGCTTCAGTCCAGTGTGTTCCCTCTGACAACATCCAGTGGATACAAGAAAGCATCAGAGACTTCAACACCATGGAACATGAACCCAGTGCTGTTGTTGGTAAACTCCTGGAAATAAAACTTATTTATTTCATCTGCACTCACCAAGTTTGAACTACGACCTGCTCCATCCACATCTTCCACCTTTCACACCCTCCATTATCTCTGTGTTGCACTGACATTAGAGGTCCAGTGGTGAAAGAGGAGGTGTTGGACACCATGTGCATTTGTACTGAATTACAAAGGTCTTCAAGCCTGGTCCTCAAGGTCCACTGTCCTGCATGTTTTACATGTCACTCTGCTCCAACACCTGATTCACAGTAGTGGGTCGTTATCAGGCTTCAGCAGAGTTTGATAACGAGCTGATCATTTGAATCAGGTGTGTTGGAGCAGGGTTGTATCTAAAACATAGGTGGCAAACTCCTGAAACTTTTGTAGTTCCACAGTAAAACCACTTAAAAGAAGCAAGAAAATTAACAAAAATGGCCATAGTCAGCAATAAAGTTAACAAAAATGGTCAAAGTTAGCAATAAAATGAAACAAAATGGCCAAAGTCATATCAATAAAATGAATAAAAATGACCAAAGTCATCAATAAAATGAAACAAAATGGTCAAAGTCATATCAATAAAATGAACCACTGAACCACAGTCGCCTGTTATTCGTTGACTTAAAATCTGAAATTTTAAAATGTTTATTTATTTGTTTATTGATTTTTATTTTAAAGTAAATATTCTGTTATTCTAACACTGTGTTCTTGTAATTTAAATGACACCACAATGTTTTTCAAGTTAGTTTTATTTTCTCCAAACTATAGAAATACATAATTTCTATAAATAAATCTGCTTTTGCTCACATACTGTAAAAAATATTATATTTGGATGCCATTCATGTACTGAACTCGGTACATGAATGATTTTAGTGTGTATGATTTTAATGTTTAATTTTAATGTGTGTTTTTAGGATTATAGGGCTTTTATGGTTTTAAATGTTGTGTTGTGGATTTATGTTATTTATCACTATGCACTTTAGGGGCTGCACTTTTTAATTTCGTTGTTCTGTGAACAATGACAATAAATAAATAAATAATTGTTTTAATTCTTAACACAAAACTCATCTCAAATAAACAACTTTGTATCTTATTATGCTGTAATTTTACTACTTTTTCCTGTTAATTCCAGTCATTTTTGTACAATTTTGTACAGTGGACTCGTAGTAAAAAGTGAAGTCTTCAAGTGTGGACCGTGGATAGAAGCAGCAAAACAAAAGTGTCATACTGTGTTTGTTCATTTTTTGTTATGGTGTATGGAATCAGAAAATCAATATTTGCATTTGCCCAGGTGTCTACAGTATATGGCGGCCATATTGCTTAATTAAAAAATAGCCACCATTAAACTCTTATTTGGAATATCTCAACCTCTGAATAAATTAAAATGGTGGTTTTAACTTCTAAACCCATGTTTTTGGGTCAGGGAATCCAATGGTATTAGCTACAAAGCATGATGACCTACCCACATTAACCTGAGAGTCATGTGTTGGTAAAAAATGACCTGGTTTTGGTTGTTTTCTTGCAATTTTATTCTAATAAACAGTTGTCTGCATGTGATATGTCATTTTCTAACAAAACAATGCTCCCATTGAAATGCATCCAATTCCAGATGTTCAGATAACTCAACTAGTAACTAGTACCATTGGATTCCCTGACCCTTAAAGCATGGGTTCAACAGTTAAAACCTCAATTTAAAAATTTTCAGAGACTGAGATATTCCAAATATGAGTTTAGTATTGGACTCAGTGTACTTGTCATACCTGTTTAGTTTAGCAGCACTAAGAAAACAGCCTGAAGCTACTGCACTCTACTTATTTATTTTACACCATCTTAGCTTAGGAGTTTGTCTTGTCATGCATCTGCAAGTAAACACATAGGAGAGTGAGAAATGTCATTTTGATTCCTTTATATGTCAAGTACATGTGAAGAAATTGACAATAAAAATTACTTTGACTTTAATGGCAACTATTTTTTAAATAAGCAATATGGCCGCCATATCGACATCTGTGCAAATGCAAACATTGATTTTTGGATTCTATAAATTATAACTCTTCCAAATAGATATAGTTTACCAAATCCCCCCAAAATTCCCACTGAAGCTAAAATGTGAACTTAATGGACTTGACTTTTTTTTTTTTTTTTTTTTTTTTTTTTACAGAATCTACAGAAGGTGATGAGTTTTATGTGACACTTTCTGGGTCTGGAGACTATGTCGGCATAAACAAGTTTGGGAAACATCGAGTGGGACCAGTTTACCACGATAAAGGTAAGTGTTTTTAAAGACATGTTGAGTAGAAAGTAGTCAGTTATTCATGCTGTAGGGAGGTCACCTGTGGTGTTGTCTTTGTTTTTAGAGCAGAACTATGTAGGTCTGTGGGTCAGTAGAGTGGCAAACAATCCCAAACAAGACAAAGTCTACAGTTTCTACAAAGAAAAGAACAAAAACCCAGAACTGGACAGTGAGATGTGGGTTCCCTTTGTGACCCAAGTGTGCATGGTAAGTCCTGCAGATGTTTCTGAAAACACACTGTTTGAATAACATTAGTGCTGTTAAATTATTAACATTTTTAATCAGATTAAACTGCGTCAAATTAATTTTGATTACTGTATTTTCCAGACTATAAGGCTTTAATTTTCTCCAAAAACTACAGTGCACCTTATATATGGATTATTTCAGGTTGTGCTTATTAACTTGAATTTTGACTTTTTATCTCATGATTTTGACTTTTTATCTAATAATTTAGACTTTTTATCTCGTGATTTTGACTTTACTTAATGCACCTTATAGTGCAGAAAAAACGGCACATACACTACTCAAACATTTCCATATACTGCCTGTATCATGTGCAGTGATTTCCTAACATTAATGTTGTGGTGTTTGTTTCTAGTCAGATACTGGTGGTCCCAAAAACAATATGCAGTTTAGATGGACGTCCCAGATGAATGCCAAACTTTTCTGTGGAGATCTGAAAAACAAGAAACACTTTTCAGAACTGGTGGATGTGGCGACTGTACCGGCTTCAAACTGGATGGATACCAGGGTCTATGCACTCTTTAGAAATGAATGGTATAACACATGTTGAAGAATATTCCGGAACAGAATGTTGTAATGTTCTCAGGTGCAATATTTATCTAAGTTTCATGTTTGCGTCCAGTTGAGTCAAAGAGGAAGTAGTTTAATATGGAACTGAAGAAACCACTTAGTCAGAAGTCATGCTATTTCCAAACATGGAACCAGTGCTTCCTGGCACAACAAACCCCGCCCACCTTACACATGTTCTACCTGATTGGCTCTGTGTTTTATCACTGTGAAAACACGTTGTTTGTGACTGTGACCTTTAACCTACATTCAGCCAAATTTAATGAGATCTATTTCTATGTTTGTATTCTGTTAATGTGATCCACCTCACACCGTCCCTGAAAGTTTCATGGACATTGGTCCAGTAATTTTTGCATAAATCTGCTTACAAACAAACAAAATACCCCTCTCTCCTCAAGGGGGTCAGGTAATTATAGAACACAGGTCAATGATTATGGAGGACGAAAAGTGCAAAAATTAAATAAATAAATGAATACATCATTAAATAATAAATCAAATACAGTCATACCTCTATTTATGAAAGACCCAGCTAACGAAAAATCAAAGTTACGAAAAACCTTTACCTCACTATTTGTCTCTGAATATGAAAGAAAATTATATTTATAAAAGGAAACTGAAACCTCTGAGACATAAATACAGTACAAATACGTCACGTACGTACTGTACGTAGCATCCCATTGGCTATGAGCTAGCTACCCATGATGCTTTTCGTTATCCTTTGACCCTCATTCATCATGGAGCGGCTGTTGTGTCTCCCAGTAACACAGACACTTTAACAGTCATTTCTCCACCTAGACCAGCACTTTTAGTATCAAAAGTTCAGTCCAACGATGCAAGAAGAGTATATGACTAGTAGACTATCATCAGCTTAAGGAAAATTGTTAAAAACTATGACTCCGCAAGCCCGGAGATGCGGACCGTTCTACAGAATCTCTGTCTGCTACGCCAGTCAGAACCAGCGTCCTACAGTGGAGTAACCCCCCCCCCCTCCTAACACACACACACATACACACAAACAGAGGATTCCTCCGGAGACATCGGATGTGGTGCAAGAGGAAGTAGAAGCGCAGCTGCCGTGGTGGATTTACCGCTAAGCTAAGAGCTAACCTGTTCCAACCTCCGCTTCCATCAGTCCTGCTCGCCAACGTACGCTCACTGGAAAACAAACTGCACTACCTGAGGCTGCATTTAAACACCAAACATGACCCACCAGACTGATGCATCCTCATTTTCACTGAGACGTGGCTCAACTCTTCTGTCCTGGACACCGCCACTGTATCTCCTGCAGTTTCTTTCTCCTTTATCCAAAGCAGTAACAGTCTCTCCATCTGGTTGTTCAGTGATGACCTCTGACCTCTTTTTGCATATCACATAGATGCCTTTGGAAGGAATTGCTGCTTTTAAGACATCCTTCTGCTTCAGTATTGAACTAATTTTAGACAGGTTTCGGCCATACTCCTTTGCGATATCACTTTCATATTTTTTATCATCTCCTGTTTCACTTCTATTGATAACGCAGCCACTTCTTCTTTTCATTTGCACTGGGAATCATTTACTTTGGGCTCATGATGAATAATAAATACGTACTGTAATAAAGTTTAAATGAGCACACTGGGAAACAGGGCGCCCCTCTGTGAAAAATGAGGGTCAAAGGTCACCAAAAGCATCATGGGTAGCTCCCTCATAACCAATGGGATGATACGTACAATACCTACAGTGCATATTTACATCTTGGGGGTCTCTGTTTCATTTTGTACCCTAACCCTAACGTGTATTTATGCACATTACATAGTTACGTACAGTTATGTACATATTTATGTCTCCAGGGTTGCCGTTTTATTCCGAAAATGTAATTTTGTTTTGTATTCAGAGATGAAAAATTGAGGTAAATGTTTTTCGTTACTTGGATTATTTGTTAGCTGGGTCTTTCGTAAGTAGAGGTACAACTGTATAAGGCAGAGTTCACCACACCTCCACCTGACCCACAGGGGTCGTCACACTGGATTAATTTATGTATTTAATTTTGGCACTTTTAGTCATCTATAAATAGTTACAGCTGCAGCATCTCATCCTTTTTAGTGTCGATGGGAAAACATATGCAGTCACTAAACCAACACAACAACCACAAACCCACAGTAGATGATTAATGGATAAACTCTAGTATTTTGATGACAACACATTGGTTCTTCTGTTCTCATCTTCACAAGTTGACTCCACTTCCTCTTTTCAATTTACATCTTGTTTGCTCAACTGTGTTATTTTAAGGTGATTTGCAACAGCATGCCTGAAGCAACTGCTGACCTGGCCACAGACATCGCTGCTGACACACACTGACATCCTTCTGTTTCTGCCCACAGGGGGATGAGCGCTGTGTGCGTCTACACCATAAAAGAAATCGATCAGACCTTCAAAACATCTCCATTTAAAGACTCAGACATGCAAACAGAAAGGCCCAGGACGGTATGTGTTACAGCTAGGCCTGTGTTAAAAAAATATACATTTTTCGATTCTGGATCGATTCGCATATTAATTATTTAGGATCAATTTGTACATCCAAAGGTTGAATTTAAAAAAAATATATATAATTATTTTTATTTTTCCACCAGTGAACATTTCCCCCAGTGACCCCCGACACGTCATCGAATTCACGCAGGCGCACTTGGTGTGTGACCCCGCAGTGGGTGACCTCAAACAAACATGGCATCGGAGAGTAGTGACAGAGTTAGCTAAAACTTTAGCGTACATTAGTGTTGAGGGGAAGGGGTAGAAGTGGGCAAACCAAAGAGCAACATAGTGTAAGGCAGGGTAAGGCAAATTTATTTGTATAACACATTTTGTGTACAGGACAATTCAAGATGCTTTACATACATATAAGAAAATAGTAGCAAGTGGTAGACGGGGGAACACCTGAAAATGACCACAAATAACACAAAACTAGGCCTTTGTTAAAAAATAAAAAAATAAAGATTTTCTGATCCTGGATCGATTCACATTAATTACTTAGGATGGATTTGTGCATCCAAAGATTTTATTATTATTATTATTATTTATTTTTTCTGTAAATTTTTCCACCAGTGAACATTTCCTCCAGTGACCCCCAACACGTCATCAAATTCACGCAGGCGCACTCGGTGTCGGAAAGTAGTGACAGAGTTATCCAAAGTAGTGACAGAGTTATCCAAAATTTTCTGAAAACACCACCATCTCTCAAGGGGTTCTGAAAACAAAAAGACACAGATGTGTTTGAAAAAACCAATGCTGTTTGTAAGTTGTGTCAAATGGAAGTGAAGTATTTTGGAAATACGGCTAACTGGAACAAGCACTTGAAAAGACATCACCCAGGGATCAAGCCATCCACTGGACAAACAGGACAGCAAATGAAGCTGAAAAACTTTAACACTGACAGATAATTCAGCACCATCTCATAGCGTATCCATGGTAATTGCAGAATTTGTAGACATGTGGCCGTACCCCGTTGTTTTTTTTTTAAAGAACTCTAACCTGAATTGGATCGATTCTTAACCTTCAAAATTTGAATCGGATCGATTCTTGAACTTTGAATTGATACCCAGCTGTAGTTACGTCTACTCGTACATTCAAAAAGTTGTTGAAACATCTAAATACCAGTCGTCTGAGGAGGTTTATGACTCACTAAATTCCTATGTTTCTATATTTTTATGTTCAAAATAATCCAAATGTATTTATGTCATTAAAAATATTCTCCATGGTTGACTTCAAGTTGATAATAATAAAACAAAAAAAATTCCATTGATTCAGTGTATATTTAACATATATTTAGTGGATACTGTATTTTCCGCACTATAAGTCACACCAGCCAAATCCACTCAAATGTAACGCAATCAATGAAAAGCTGAATCATGGCGCATTTCATTGAACATATTTCTTGGTGGCGTGCTATCCAGGGAATCAACTGAAGTGGTTTCTTGAAAAAAAAAAAAAACAGGCATTTCATAGCGTTAATAAATGAACGGCACCTAGAGCAGTAATGTTCAAACTTGTGTACTTTTTATTTATTTATTTTTTCCTTCATGTGAAGTGTTTTGGCAAAACAAAGCACCACAAGGATGGAATATAGTTTTTTTTTTATGTATTATATTCATCTGAACCTGATTAGAGTACTGACTCATTCAATACTGTTTTTTTGTACTCAAAGTTTCCTGTACACCACCAAAACTAGACCAAGAGGAAAGTCATGGAGATGCAAAATGACATTAAAATAATAAAATAACATGAAATAAGGCTTCAATAGCTGCGTTTCCATTACAGTTTTTCGCAAAACAATAGCAATATTCCTAAAATGTCAACAGTGTATATTTGTGCTTTGAATGTGTTTCCATTGACGGTTGTTCGAGGCAGGCGCATCGTAACTCTCGTGAAGTATCATCCTGCGAGATTTCACTGCTGGAAGATGGACGCCCTAAACCTCTTGCGTCAAGGTGTCGTTATGGTTACAGCATCAGTTTTCAACAGGAGACGCAGACTACGGGCGATGGTTTATAGGCGAAATCCTTATGTGGGGGCAAAGGGCACGTATCACGGATATCTAGGAGAGGATACTAAATTACGCCATTTCCACTCCAAGAGAAGTGATCATGTGACCATGTATGTCACGTCCTGTAACGTATAATTGCAGAAAAGGTGTTTCCATTACGCTTTTGCAATATATTACAATATCGAGAAACATCTGAAAAACCACCTCATGAAAATGTAAAAACTTTAACGATATTTGAGTGTTATTTTAGAAATTCAGGTGTTTTCCATTACTACATGCTATTTACATTTTGTGATTTCCAAGGGCAATGGAAAGGGCGCTAATAACTTGCAGCAGTCACATATGACTGGCGGCTGTGGCTCAGTTGGTAGAGTGGGTTGCCCAATGACCAAGTCCCAGCTCTGGCTGTCCACATGTCGAAGTGTCCTTGGGCAAGACACTGAACCCTGAATTAGGCCCCCAGTAGGACTGACCTCAGACCTTAGAAACCTACTGGTGTATGAATGCCTGATAACATATCTCACGAGACAGAATTTTAACGTGACCAGAAATCTCGCCAAATGACATCTCACGAGATCTCGTCACACCCCTACTAATAAATCAATGGTAAATGCTTTTGATTCAATGAGCATTGTATACAGCCTTTTTGTGCCAAATCTTCTTCTTACAACAGTTTTTAAAGGAGTTATAATAGTTCCAATAAATTAAAATGTTTTTATTTCACTTCAAAAGTTGTGGGTGATTTGTTGTTGTTGTTCTAAGCTAAACTCTGCACTGTTTCTTCCTCAGTGTGTTCCAGACAGCACAAAGATCCCTTTCGACACCCTGAGGAAGATAAAGGAAACATCGGACATGGAGGCCTGGGTCCATCCTGTGGACGGTTCGGGTCCACTCCACATCAGCCACCATAACTACACTCACATGTCTGTGGAGGACGTGGAGGACAAACTGAAGGAGAGACATACTCTTCTGTTTCTGTCTCTGCGTGAGTAACACTGGGACACAAAGAAGACAAGACCAAACTAGCCATGTTTATGTTCACTATGCAGGGCCGTTTCTAGCTCTGTGGGAGCCCAGAGCAAGATGCTATTGACTAACTGCAGTACATGTGGTTAGCTAACTACAGTACATGTGGTTAGCTAATTGCAGTACATGTGGTTAGCTAACTGTAATACATGTAGTTAACTAACTGCAGTACATCTAGTTAGCTAACTGCAGTACATGTGGTTAGCTAACTGCAGTACATATGGTTAGCTAACTGCAGTACATGTGGTTAGCTAACTACAGTATATGTGATTAACTAACTGCAGTACATCTAGTTAGCTAACTGCAGTACATGCAGTTAGCTAACTGCAGTTCATATGGTTAGCTAACTGCAGTACATGTGGTTAGCTAACTACAGTATATGTGGTTAGCTAACTACAGTATATGTGGTTAGCTAACTACAGTACATGTGGTTAGCTAATTGCAGTGCATGTGATTAGCTAACTGCAGTACATGTAGTTAGCAAACTGCCAGTGTTGGGAAAGTTCACCTTTATTAGGAACTAGTACAAAGTTCAGTTCAAGTTACTCAATATGAATTAGTTCAGTTCATCGTTCATTCTTCCAAATTATGAACTAGAAGTTCATGGATCCCAAAATGAACTTTTTCATTCTTTTTTTGTGTTATTATTGTAAACTTATTATTAACCGTTCCTGACGTTATCTTGACCGTAGTCAGGAAATCAGGGGAAAATTCCATCCTCCTCTCATACAGAATCTCCAGGGCCAAAGTAAGTACCTTACCCCGGGGTTAACTTCCCTCTGCAGGTTCTAAGAACACAAGGAGCCATTTCAGTGAGCTTAGTTTTGAATGTTTATTTCCAAGAACAGGATAACACCTGCTCCGGTCGCCGGTCACACTCTGTACATTTAATTCTTTTTCTCCGCTCCCAAAAACTCTCTGCACCCATCTCTCTCTCTCTCTACCCCACCCAAAACACTTCTCATTGGCCATTCACCAACATTATGTTGCCAAAATTTGTTCAGAATAATACAAAAATGACATGACTGAAGCCATGCTGCACAGTTGTCACCCTTTTCTGTTGGTCCACAGAAAAAGACAGTTTCTCTTCCATCCAAGCATAGTTATTGAGCCCAAAGGCTGCACAAGATTTGGGAATTTTACACAAAGTTTTAAGTGTGCAGGAGGGTGCAATGGTCGCTACACTGTTGTTTTTCCCTCTTTTACTAAGTGAAGTCACGTCACCTCGAAGCTGTGTATCAATAACCTGTTTTGATTGTTGATTCAGGAAGTTGAATCAGGCACATCAGGTCATTGTATAATATAGTATACTATCAGGTCATAGTATAATATAGTATACTATCAGGTCATAGTATAATATAGTATACTATCAGGTCATAGTATAGTATAGTATACTATCAGGTCAAAGTATACTCCACTAGCATTTGTGAGAGAAGAGGAAACAGCATGTGAAATGTATCATGTGGAACAGCTTCAGTATCTATTTGTACTTGGTTGATGCACAAACAAGTGGTTGTTTGTAATATTGAACACAATGGACAAAGGAAAAAGAGAGGAGGACTGGGTCAGACAGAGGTTTCATACAATGCGGAGTCGGTTATTGTCAATGTGGTTCCCAAGGCGAACACCCCCCTTTCCTTTTTGTGGAATTTAGAAATTATCATTTGTAAAGATAGTGTCCTACATCTGATCGAATAATCACTGTCAATGTTAACTTTAAAGCTTTATTTACTGTATTTTTCACACTATAAGGTTCACTGTCAATGAATGGTTTATTTTTTAAAACATTTTTCATATATAAGGTGCATTAAGCAAGTGCAATAATTCTCAACCTTGTTGAGTTGTAACACTCAAGTATGCTAAATCAAACTTTAAGAGTCCCAATTATGCAACAAAAAGTCAACATTGTCTGATAAAAAGGCCAAATTATATATATATATATATATATATATATATATATATATATATATATATATATATATATATATATATATATATATATATATATGACTGCAGTGACCTTTAAGAAGTGATTTTAAAGTTTTTCTTGTTTTTTAATCATGTGATCAGTCACCATCAAAACAAGTGACACAACATAAAAAGTTGAAGTAAAATCTGAGTTTTGTTGATATAAACTGCCACAAACAATCACCATTTGAACATAATTAAGCAAATGTGTCAAAGCCCTCCATTGAATAATCACTGAAAAGATGAATATGTTTCATCCAGGTTTGCAACTAATACAGTGAAGATTGTTATTTCAGTTTGTTTTGGAGCATAAAGACTGAAGTGTGTTTCTAATGGAACAAAGTCATGTGATCTGATCAGTCCAGAGGCGTGTAAAGTGATTACCCATCATAACCAGCAGCTCCAGTCCAAGCCTGTGGGAGCATTGTTATGATATGGGGTTGAGTGAGTGGTTCAGGTGGAGGTTGAGCAACGTGATGTGTCTAAATCAGGTCAGAACAGATTAAATGACAAACATTTAGTCTAAAAGTAATGACTCTGCTGTTATTCATCAGGCTCCAATGATGAAGGAGTGGTTCAGGAAACATGAGATATAAAATAATCTTTCACCATAAATACATCATCATTATTAACCCCAGTAAAATGTTTGGGATGTGACAGAGTTATGCAACGTACTGGTGAATAAATGTCATTATGGATTTATGGGTGGAATAATCTGTCCAAAAGGAAATGGATCCTGCAATAAAACCTAAGAGAGGTCAAATAAAATATTATCTGACCTTTATTGGCCAGGGAGGGTAGGTAGGTAGGTAGGTATTCTTTGTCCTCTGGGTACATTACTCAATGAAGACAATCCTTTGACTGGTCCCTATGTTGCTGCATGAAAGTATACATCTGAAGTAACAGTGCTTCAGGTTTTCCTAGTTTTTCCAGTCAGTCCATAAATATTCCATTAAGTTTGAACTAAAACATTCATTGTGCTTCGTCAGTTGGTCAGAGGTACTTTAGTCATGTTGTGGTAATGTAAATGCAGAGGCGGGTGGGTGGGTTGGGCTCTTTGTTTATTGTAGGAGTCATAGATGTTGAAATAGTAGATGTGCGGGACAGCCTGTGGGTGTTTAAGTAGTCCAGACAGGTTTGACTGTTGCGTCATAACCTTCCTTCCTGTTCACGCAGATAACGGTGGAGTTCAGAAGGTGATGCAGAGCAATAATCAAACCTTCATCATCGCTGAATACCAACCTTTCAGCCAAAGAACTCACCCGCACAGCATCACCTTTGACCGTTCCGCAGTGAGTAACTCAGGCCTGCCTATTCTTGTGTTCACACCCAGTGCTGATGTGTTGTATATACTAAAGCTGAGTGCTGTGTGTCACTGCAGAGGAAGCTGTATGTGAGTTCCAGAGGTCAACTGGTCCAGCTGGATGTAGCCAACTGTGCCCAGTATGGACACACCTGTGAGGACTGTGTCTTATCCAGAGACCCGTACTGCAGCTGGAGCAACAAGCGATGCACTGCCCACGCACAGTAAGAAAAGCATTTTCCATTACCCTTGGAAATTCACCAAATGTTAAAAACTGGAAATGGAAACACCTGAATTTTGGAAAAAAAAAAATAAAAAAAAAATAAATAAAAAAAAAAAAAAAAAAAAAAATATATATATATATATATATATATATATATATATATATATATATATATATATATATATATACATATATATATATGTATATACTGTATATACTGTATATATCGATAAAAAGTTTTTACACTTTCATGAGGTGGTTTACGTTTACATATTCTAATATATCACAAAAGCACAATGGAAACAATTTTTTACCAGGGTTCATACATTTGGAAAATACCTGGAAAAAAACTTTAAAACTGCAAAATTCCAGGCTTGGAAAGGTTTTAGAAAAGTAAAAAGACCCAGAAAGATTTGGAAAATACATGGACTTTTTTACACCATAACTTTCTTTATACCATATCTTCACGGTTGTCGTCCATGTATAATGGTATAATGATTAATAATAAAGAAAATTGTTTCAATGAGTGAATAAAATGTTTATTTCACATCGTCTTAACCTTGACGTTCTGTTCAGTTCAGTCACTTCTTGGGATGTAACATGCCACATGTGGTGAAGTGGGCATTGACTAAAATCTGCCCAAATTAAATATAAATGCCAGGAAAGTGTGGATTTAACAATGAGGTTCAACTTTAACACAACACTTTAAGTTTTTATTCCTGGAAATTTGCTGAAAAGTCATGGAAAAGTATTGGTTAGTGTGTTTGAACCCTGTTGGAAGCTGTGTTCCCATTACCTTTGGAAATTCGCAAAATGTAAATATCACTATAAAAAACTGGTATCGATAAATAGTTTTTACCCTTTCATGAGGTGATTTTTCAGATGTTTCGATATTCTAATATATCGCAAAAGTGCAATGGAAACACTTTTTCTGCAGTTATACATCACAGGATGTGACATACATGGTCACATCCTCTTCACTTCTCTTGGAGTGAAAATGGTGGTCCATATCTTCACAGTTGCGGGCCATATATATATATATATATATATATATATATATATATATATATATATATATATGTATATATATATATATATATAGTTGTGGTCCATATCCTCTGGGTGTTGTCCTCTTTCTACTACATCTACTTCAAATCTGATGCTTCTGTTTAGTTATTGTTCTCCTTCTATGGTGCCAACCAGAAGCATGCTAATGCTAAAGGGCGTGTAGCACGCCCTAGTGTCTGGGAGAGGGACTATAAATGGAATTTCTCTTGCTGGCACGTAAACTGGGATTTTTCAGGGAAACTCCAGTACAGTCTGTAATTGGAGTAAAACAATAATTCACATTCATGCCCCATGTGATCATTCTCTTTATGATTTGTCAACTGCCTATTGCTTTATCATTTGTATTTTACAATGACCTGCATTCCCTCACCACTGATTTACATCCAACGTGGAATTTTAATGACCTTGTTAATAGGTGAGTTGTGGGAAGGATCCAAAAGTGGACTGACCTGATTCAGTTCAAGCTCTTTAATGAACAACTGCAGGACATAGAAATAAAACAAGACAAAGGTCAAATTAAAATACACAAAAATACTGTCATAAAACAAGAAACAAAGACTTATTATCTGAGTCCCAAAAGGGAACCAAAGCCAGTAAGAATCTGGATGACTGGAAGGACAGTAGGAGGACAGAAAGAGGGGAAATGTGACAGGAGAACAGAAACTACAGTCATAATTCCAGGTGCTTAAAATAAAAGAACTTGAGCTTTTCACACTTTTCAGACCTTGAAAACACAACATTTAAATTCAAGGATTTTCAAGGATTTCAAGCACCCGTTTGAATCCTGTCTACAGAGCAGTAGTTTTTGTACAGTAAAAGCTTTTTACAGCCTACCAGTTATATTTTTGACCTTTATGGTACGGCCGCACTGAACATGAATTTTCACATTCACGTGTCACAATTACATACTAAGTCAACAGAGAGACGTGTTTGGATGCAGATTTGCCCCAGGCAGGGCATTGGATGCATTTCCATGGCACGTTGGAGCGTCCGGGCATTGGAGCGTCTGGGCGTTGGAGCGTCCGGGCGTTGGAGCGTCCGGGCGTTGGAGCGTCCGGGCGTTGGAGCGTCCGGGCGTTGGCGTGTCTGGTGTGTTGGAACATATGGCCGTTGGAGCTTCCGGTCATCGGAGCGTCCGGTGCATTGGAGTGTCCAGTGTGTTGGAGCGTGTTGAGTGTTGAAGCAACACGTCTTGCTGCAAATACGCATGAACGCTCGAGTTGAAAATATTTAACTTTTCAGGTGAATTCGCATGTCGCTGGGCCACAAAAGCCAATCAGTGTTAAGATGATGCCAATGTCGTGATGGAATGACGTATGATGCTGGGACTGACCCAGAAGGCGGCAGAAAAAAAAATTGAGCCTGAAATAGCGTTGAAAGCGAACATCATCCAGGTGCAGTTCCTGGAGGAGGTGGTGGAATTCCCTGTGCTGCAGGCGCTTCTGCAGGATCAGGTGAAACCAAAAGCGACAGCGTCTGGCCCTCCCATGTATCTGGGACCTCCAGAGAAGGTACATAGCAGCAATCCAACTGATCTGAACCATTGTTGAGGACAGACTGAACTGGAGAGACAGATTTTTTGTTTAACTATGTTACTATGTTTATCCAGTGTCCAGACTCAGGTGTTTACACAGTGCTTAAATACATGCGTGTGTTCAGTGTGGCCATAGTATTATACAAGCAGACTACTGTGTTCATAATTCCACAGTGTTCAACTGTCTGGGTGGGGACACAAAACAAAGACCACATGACATTTACACTCAGACTCCATTTTGCATATGGCCTTCAAATGCTTTTTCTTCAGCAATGATTTGGAAAAATATGTGAGTCATACTGAGCATACCAACCACAGAAGATTACTGCACATAGAAGATTTGACAACTATCTGACACATTTCCACAGCCACAAAACTGCTAAAGTTAAGTGGAATTCCTTTTATGGCAGCAGTGTCAAAGGTCATGTTACTGTCGTCCAGTTCCACATCCAATATGATCTGAAAAGGACCAGACCAGTCAAATAATAACAGTGAAAAGAGTCACATGACATTCTGATAATGTTTACATCTATAATGTTTCTTTCAAAATGTGAAGAACATCAACAACTGGATACGTGTTCAGAAAAACAAGTAACATTTTTCATCATTTTCTGCCTCAGTCTATCAGTTTGTCTACTGCACATGTGCAGAACAACTGACATTTACATTATAAATATACTAAACATTTACTAACAGGCAGGATATTTGTAGAATGACACTTCTCCTCACATTTTTCAGATGCTCCATATTTATTCAGGTTTTTGTAACAAGGTGGTTTGTTAATATAAAAATGTTCATGTAATTTGACCTAGCCTAGTCGCGCTAACCACACTAACAGCTGCAAATCTAATGTTCTACCGTAGTAGCCTAGTTTCACTCTATGTAACTTTTGGCTAGATGTCCCTGAAACTGGCCAAACAATCATGGTGAAGACTCAGAGGGCGAGCGTAACAAAGTGACACTGTGACGATTGGGAGAGAAAAAAGTGGAAACAACTATAGAAGAAAAACAACAACAGGTGGAGATTTCCTTTTATTAAAGATGAGTGGAAAATGTGAGAAAAAAATCAGCAACCTTTAAATTACTTTTACAGAAGCGCCAACGGTCATTAAGCTCCATAATCCACCATTTTGTTTAATCATTCCTAACTTTCTCCAGACTCAATCCGTCAATTTTCCGGTGCTCTAACTATGTCATCCTAAAGATTACGCTTATTGGTTGTAGTACCGTCCTATTGCATACAGAGGGATTTGAAAGACAACCTTTTAGCCCCGCCTCCCCTGACTATGATGCACCACTAGACTCATAAATGGAATGAATAGGGATAGCACTGCTTGGCTACTTTTTTTTTACACTAAAATCTGCAGTTTTCATTATTTATATAATAATATTTACACTGTTAATACACTCAGTTATTCTTCCTACAGGCAAGATTGGACCTTTTGGCTGAATTTGGCCCCCAGGCCTTATGTTTAACACCTGTGCATTTGATGCATTAACACAGAAACCCTTCAGATTAGTACCAATTAATCAGTTCATAACAAGGCCATGGTGTGGTGAATTCCTTTAGCAGTTGACTGATCTAAGACCACACATCATGTCTGGACTTTAGGTTTGTACAATAAAACACCATCTACAGTTGAACCTGTCCAAGACTGAACTACTGGTGATCCCAGCTGAAGAGTACATTTGTCACAACATCAACCTCAGGATGGACTCTACCACTGTGAGCCCAAACAAAGTTGTCAAAAACCTTTGTTTCATGATCATTGACCATCTGTCTCTCTCCAACCACATTGGATACATTTCCCGGAAATGTATGCAATGCAATCCCGGAAAATCAGACCCCACCTCACCCAACATTCAGCACAAGACCTGATTCATGGTCATCTCCCATCTGGATTACTGCCACTCCTTCCTGGCTGGTCTACCAGATTGTGCTAGAAACCCTCTGCAGATGGTGCAGCATGTCTGGTATTCACTCAACCCAACAGGGCCCATGTTACTCCTCTCTTTATCCAGTTCCACTGCCTACCAGTGGCTGCCCGGATTAAATGGTCTGCATTTTTTGCTCTGCATTTTTTTATATAGTGCTTTGCTTTTCCACATTCATGGTGCTCAAAGCACTTTACATTAGCCTCACATTCACCCATTCACACACACACTCATACACCAGTAGGTTTCTAAGGTTCTGTCAGTCCTACTGGGGGCCTAAATTAGGGTTCAGTGTCTTGCCCAAGGAGACTTCAGAGCCGGGACGCGAACTGCCAACCTCTCAGTCATTGAGGCGACCCACTCTACCAACTGAGCCACAACCACCCAAGCATAAGACCCTTGCCTACAAAACCATCTCAGGAACAGCCCCTGCTTATCTGAGGATATGCTAAAGCCGTATGCTCCTGCCAGAGGTCTACACTCTGCCAACACATACAGTACCAAGTAGCAGTGTCCTCTGTTCACTCTAAGTGATCCCAGGCAAAACTGCTCTCTGTATTAGTCCCTCAGTGGTGGAACACACTCCCAGAATCCACAAGACTAGCATCATCTCTCTCAACCTTCCAGAAGCATGTGAAGACCCTCCTCTTTCGTGACTATCTACTGCACTGATGCCTGTGCTGGCCCAAACCTGAGGTAGACTCTAGGCATGCTGCATGGTGTGTGTGTCTTGTCTCATCATCTGAACCTGCTTTATCTTCACTAGGGTCACAGGGGTCACTGGGGGCCTAATCCAGCTACAATGGGTGAAGGCGGGGTACACCCTGTATGAGTCTCCAGTTCATCTCAGGGCTGAACATATATAGACAAAAAATTACTCTCACATTCACGCCTATGGACAATTTAGATTAACCAGTTAACCCATCAGTGCATGTGTTTGGATGGTGGGAGGAAACTGGAGTACCTGGAGAAAACCCACACAGACACGAGGAGAACATGTAAACTGCACACAGAAAGGTCTGGTGTGGAAATAGAACCAGGGACCTTCTTGCTTTGAGGCACGAGTGCTAACCACTGTACCACCATGCTGCCCTGTATCAAAGCATTGTAAAAAAAACAAAAACAAAAACAAAACAAAAAAAAAAACCTTAGTAACCTCACAGCATTTGCACCTATTGTTCTGTATACTTCCTGTCTACCTTGTAACTGCTAGTGCTACAGGCTATAATTATGTCCTCTATTGTAAGTTGCTTTGGATAAAAGTGACTGCCAAATGTATGTCATGTAATATAAAACATGGAAATGGTGATAGTATGATGCTAGTTGTATTATGCTAATTTGTTTTCTGTTGAAGTTATTGTAAACTTTAGCCTGTTACACAGAAGTGCATTTGACATTTGCTCTGCATTTCTTTATACTCTTAACACAAACATGGAACTGGAAATACTGGTTTGAGAACACATCCGTTTATTGTAACAGGTAAAGCAGAACAACTCTTCTCACTTCTCACTCTTATATGGTTCAATGCAGAGGTGTGAAAGACATTTAAATAATGGATTCATATGAAACTACAAAGAGGAACTTGGTGCAGAGGGCTTTAGCTTTCAGGAAATTATAGTAGAGTATGAAACATGACTGTGGTGGTGGTGGTAGATGTGAGTGGTGGTAGATGTGAGTCAGAATGATAAGAGAGGAAAGTATTCTGACTAACAGAGGAAGAGAGAGGGGGAGTCATACTGAGAAGCCCCTCTGAGCATCTGCTGAATGACCACAGTAAAGACAAAGGTCAAGGCTGTTTTTCCTATGATTCAGATCTTCTGTACTACCCTACAAAGCAACAGGCAGTAACTGCATTTTTGGGTGAATATGAATTATTGTGGGGTTTGTTTGTTTTTGGCAACATTCAAATCATTCTTTATCATGTAATAAAATATCTCATCTCAAATGTCAGTTGTTTTGGAGAAAATTGGTGAGTGTTTGTACAATAACTGCAAAAAGTACTAGTAAAGCAAAGTAAAAAGGCAGTAAAGACAATTACTGTGTTCTTACCCATGTCCATTCAGGACCCTGCACCAATAGTTTACAGTCAATCACTGTATTAGACTGAAACACACTGAAGAAAAAACACCCACTGAAGTCCACCAGTGGAAACTCAGATGTTCTTTACTTCTGTACAGAAACATGTTTTGTTTTGGGGGTTTTTTTTAATCAGAGAATGAAATGAAGATGTACATTAACCCTTGTGTGGCATTGGGGGCAAAAACGCCCACCAACTGTGATTTTTCCTCTTAATTTTGCCATAACTTTCACTGAATTGCCTCAAATGTCCAGATTTTTGCTGAGTAAGCTTACTTTCACATGCAATTTGAAAATTTACTTAAAAAAATTTCTCTACATCAGTGATACACTGTCGGCAAATTTACTCCGTTTGGTGACATGAGTGGCTGTTTTCAATTCATCCACTAACTTTGACTGCTGTAAAAACATATCGGATAAATATTTCTTTAATTTTTTTTTTTGCAGAAATCTGTTAATCAACCTCACTCCTGATCAAAACTACCAATTATGATTTATTTTTTTAATTTAAAAATTTACTTTTTACAAGCCAATTTAAAAAATAAAGACACTGATATGAGAAAAAATAAACATAAAATAACCCCTTTTCAATATAAAAGGTTATCGGACATCAGAAATTTCTTACATATTATCACAAAGATTAGAAATGAAGTTGACTTTGAAGAATATTTAGTTTTTGTGCAGCATCAGATTTTCAAAAAACGTCCTTTGATCTTCATCCACTAACGTTACAGCTGTAAGTCACTGCTAACAAGACTGAAAAATGAATGACCAACAAGAGAATATCACCCAAAGCCAACAACAGAAAATCACATTTCTTCCTTTCCTTCCATCCTTTTATCTCCTCCCTCCTAAGGTTCACCTGCATATATATGTACATATGGTATTAAATATCAAATATATATTATTTTAACTACTGCAGACTAAACTACTCTAAGACCAGTCTTTGTCAGTTACTACATTTATTTTTTGTAATTAAATAGGCAGTAATGATGTGTCTCCTCCACTGGCTGTATTTACCATTCATAGAAAACAACACAGAGAAACAAGCCACTCAGAAAGTCTGTCCACTACATGTCACAAGGACATTGGCGTCACCCATGTGGGGGTAAACCCATCCCCAATTGCAGTGAATCTGAAGTAGCATTAGCATTAGCATCTACAAGAGAAGACGGCACCACGGTAGCTGCTGCACAAACTGGAAAAAAATGGCGGCTCAAACTGGTTCATGTGCTCTCTGTGGAAAAAAAGCATTGTTTTTTTCCTGCACGTTTTCAAAACAAGTGACAGCACGAAACCTAGCTGGATGTTACTCTGGGATGGTAAACACACACAGAGCCCGAAGGGAGGGGGGAGTGTTCCTTCATGCATTCTGAGCCAATCAGAGACGCGCCATTAGTGCGTAATGGACATGTATGAGATGAGTAGCGGTAAACTCTGTTGTTCCACCTCAAGTCTACCCTCCAAAAACAGCTGGAAACAAACCAATCCAGCTGTTTTGAAAAAAAAATAGAACCAACACACAATGTATTCAATAACAATGAAGAACACAACAATATGAATGAAATAACCAGAGAATGACTCCTTTAACATGTAGAGTTTTGTTCAGTGTTGTTGTGACCTTTTGACCACACACACACTGTTCAGACTCATTAACAAACTCTAATTCACCTTTTATCTGACAGGGAGGGGCGTCAGGACGTAGAACATGGAGACACTGGCATCTGCACGACTGTGGTACAGACTTCTAAATCTGTGGGTAAGGAAACCCCGCCCCCTCACAAATATTTTAGCTCTTAATGGACATCTCCCTCTCAAAAAATTAGACTATGGATTTGACCTGTCAAGGTCAAAGGTCATGATGCCATTTTGGAGCCTACATGTAGTTTCCTATCTGTCAACAATAGTCACTGAGTAAATATCACCACTCTGTTCAGAGTTACAACCAGGTGATCTTTATTTTGACATTTCAAAATCCCTATACATTTATGGTAGAGATGTTCACACAGCTGAAACTGTATGTGTGTGAAGTGTGTCAAGGACTGGGATTCCATCTGAGGATAAGAAAGATAAGTAAAAGTGAATGTTCTGTTCTTGTGAATATACTAGAAGATGATATCAAGCCTTGACGTCAAATAACGTCAAGGAACTGGTTAGAGCAGGATTAGCATGGGTAACTGGTATCTGAAAATGGACTATAAAAGACACATGCATGTCAAAATAAACTGAGCCTTTTCCTACTCAACTTCTGGTGGTGACATCCTTGATCCATGAGGAAAATCCACAATATATATATATATATATATATATATACACACACTATATTTTCTGTACTATAAGGCGCATTAATTGAAGCCAAAAAAGTTACAATTTTGAGATAAAAACTTAACGTTATACAATAAAAAGTAAAAAATGTTGAATGAAAGGTCAAAATTATGAGCTAAAAAGTTAAAATGATTAGATAAAAAGTTGACATTATACAATAAAAAGTAAAAATCATGAGATTCATGAGATTCACTTCCTGTTCTTCACACATGTGCTTCCTGTTCTGCTTCATTTGCCTTCACACTGTGGTGACTGGTTTATTTCCAGTCTTATCATCTTTTTACATATGCATTTGCTTAAGTTGATAATAAAAAAGGCGTGTCCAGTTGTCAGTCTGCTCTGTGCTGCTGTCCTCCTCCACAGTTTTTATTTGTTCATTCTTTTATTCATATCCTGCTTTAAAATATGAAATTATGAATTTGTATTTGAAATAATTTGTAAATAAATGTGACTGAAATGGAGTGTCACAAATGCACCATATTTATCATGGCAAAGTATCCTGCAGTACAAACATTTATTTATGCACTGTTGCACTAAAAATAATGAAGAATTAACAGCTAAAACTTATCAAACTGTAACATAAAAATTGTCTGTGAAAATACAATGTAAAGTTGTTTATTTGAGAATATTTAATTAATTAATTAATTAAAATTAGAATTAAATCGATAAATGTGTCATTAATTCATTAAAAAACCAATTCATTTGAGGTAAATAAGATACATTATTATTTGACTAATTAATTAACTATTTCCTGGTCCTTGTGTTGCAGTGGATCATGAATTTATTTTATCTGTCAACCTCGTCCATCAAAGTCAGTGGGCGGGTCTTCACAGCTGATTGGTTCCAGTCAAATGGATTCCAGATAAAGGGTTGACGTAGAGCTTGTGAACACATTCCCATACACTGGGTGACCTTTAACCTCTATGTTTGTTTGAATACTTTAGGAAAATAAACTTTATTGACAACTGATAAAAATCTCGACTAGATTCACCTTAGCCCCGCCCACTGACTTTGATGGATGAGGTTGACAGATAAAATAAAGAAAATAATTAATTATTTAGTGGAATAATAGCATGTTTTGTTTTGTTTTTTTTACCTCAAATGAATTAATGACACATTTAATAAAACGTGTATCTATTTAATTCCATTTTAATGAATTAATGACATATTTAATTAATTATTTCATGATGTATTTATTTATTTAATTTTGGCACTTTTAGTCCTCCACATTTTTAGTCACTTCCATAAATCTTCTATTTAAAGGGTTAATATCACATGGAAAGATGGATCTAGTCTCATACCAGTTCACTGGTTACACAAAAAAGTTACCGTATTTTGCGTACTAAGGTGCGCCTTAGGTGAAGTCAAAATTATGAGATAAAAAGTCAAAATCATGTGATAAAGAGTCCAAATTATGAGATAAAAAGTCCAAATTATTAGATAAAAAGTCCAAATTATGAGATAAAAAGTCAAAATCATGTGATAAAAAGTCAAAATCATGAGATAAAAAAATCTAAATGATCAGATAAAAAGTATTTTAAGTGCTCCTTATAGTCCAGAAAATACATCACATCACTTTCAGATTCTAAAAGTGAATAAATATTTGTCTTGTCTTTGTTTTGCAGCTTCTGCTCCTCACTTCCAGTCACATGACACCGTTACGCTGCCTCTTCAGGCCAGGTATTTCCTGCGCTGTCCTGTGACGTCGCATCACGCCCAATACACCTGGCATCACGCTAACGGTACGACGCCCTGCAGCTCAAAGGAGCAGCAGTGTTTACTTCTGATTGACCACATGAGTCCAGAGCATGTGGGGACATACTCATGTGTGTCAGAGGAGAGGGGCTACAGCAAAGTGCTGACCCAACAGCGTCTCCTGCTGGATAACAGAGCACCCAGCTGTTCCCCTGAACGCCTCATCTGGGTCACTCTAGTGACGGCGTTATTAGTCCTGACTTAAACAATCATGTCATATTATTCTCTTCAAATCTAAACGTAAATATTTTAAGACCTTTTTAAATCCATTTACAACAGATTGTATTCCTCTATTTCACAGCCATACTGGCAAAAACATGTGACTCCGAGAATTTCAAAACATATCTATTTATTTAGTGGAAGTCTGAACCGTCCTGTTGTCCTCATGTTGTGTTTACACATAAACCATCTGCACTAAGCCCACAGTGGAAGCAGCTTCAATGAATTTCAAACAACAAATCAGGTTTTTCTTGAAGAAACATCTTGTCGTTCACCACAACTTGTGTGAATATATGAATTTTCCTTCTTCACCTGCAGAAAAAACTGTTTATTCACCATTAGAGGAAACTATCTGTCACTGCAGCAACTTTAGAACCTCTGGGAATACACAAGGGTTCATATAGTCTGGGTTAGATCTAAGGGTTCATATAGTTTAGTCTGGGTCAGGTCTAAGGGTTCATATAGTTTAGTCTGGGTTAGATCTAAGGGTTCATATAGTTTAGTCTGGGTTAGATCTAAGGGTTCATATAGTTTAGTCTGGGTCAGATCTAAGGGTTCATATAGTTTAGTCTGGGTTAGATCTAAGGGTTCATATAGTTTAGTCTGGGTTAGATCTAAGGGTTCATATAGTTTAGTCTGGGTTAGATCTAAGGGTTCATATAGTTTAGTCTGGGTCAGATCTAAGGGTTCATATAGTTTAGTCTGGGTTAGATCTAAGGGTTCATATAGTTTAGTCTGGGTTAGATCTAAGGGTTCATATAGTTTAGTCTGGGTTAGATCTAAGGGTTCATATAGTTTAGTCTGGGTCAGATCTAAGGGTTCATATAGTTTAGTCTGGGTTAGATCTAAGGGTTCATATAGTTTAGTCTGGGTTAGATCTGAGGGTTCATATAGTTTAGTCTGGGTCAGATCTAAGGGTTCATATAGTTTAGTCTGGGTTAGATCTAAGGGTTCATATAGTTTAGTCTGGGTTAGATCTAAGGGTTCATATAGTTTAGTCTGGGTTAGATCTAAGGGTTCATATAGTTTAGTCTGGGTCAGGTCTAAGGGTTCATATAGTTTAGTCTGGGTCAGATCTAAGGGTTCATATAGTTTAGTCTGGGTCAGATCTAAGGGTTCACACTGTTCCATTCCACTGACTGATCTAAGACAGAATTAAAACGTTCTTTCATTCTATAGAATTAACTCTGTGACTGATTTACCCTCAGTTTGACCCTTGGGTCATTTTGACCCTGGATAATCTTTGTAGTGTTTTTGTACAGTTAAATGTGCATAAAGGAAGCAAGTGACTGTTTCTAATATCAGTCAGTTTCGTTAAAGTCCTCACTTTTCAGGTTGAATAACTAGTATTTAGGTTTTTGTGTGTGTGTGTGGGGGGGGTGTTTAACACAGTGGGGGGTCATTTGGAGTCGAGGACAACTGGACGGTTACTTCCCACTAGGTCAAAGGTCTTCAACTCTGGACCTGGAGCCAGACTGTCCCACATGTTTTAGGGGTATTTTTGAAAACACAGACACCTTCGTTTGTGTCATCTAAAACATCTATATTTATACAGAGACGATGAAAACAGAAGACGCAAAAGTGTTTCAGGCCGTTTCTCAATATGCGTACTTGTCTGTACTTGCGTACTCGCGTCCTTGTGAAACGTCATCAGTTGCAGCCCAAGTACAGTCCCAATACACAAGTACGCATATCACCAAGTACGCTTGAAATCCCCGGATGTGTACTTGACACGCCCATTTTATCAAGTATGCATCGGTGGTGACTTGTGCGTACTTGGGAGAGCTTCCTATCCCAGAATGCTTTTCGACACCAGCAATGGAGGAGGAGAGGACTCACAACTGTAAGTTAAAAGGATTAAAATACCTTGTTTTTGTATAACGGAATGTGATTTTAAGATTATTTTATGTGAGAAAGTGGACTTAAAAACGTTTAATATATGGTCGATTCATCACGAAAGCGCGTAGTTTAAAATTTGCTCCGAAGTGTTTGGAGATGTAAAAATATTTTTAAAATAAAGACAAAGATGCATGTTTGTGTTTTATATCATAGTTCATTTTATTTCAAATACATTAAATGAAGAAAATAACTGGAGGTAGGTAAGTCAAGACGAGTTGAGTTGGTGACGTAATCAAGTACGCTGCCGTCCCAATTGCAGAATAACCACCCTGCGTCCTCCCGTCCTCCTGAGTATGTACTTCGTAGTACGGACTTGCTAGTCTGTACTACCAAGTACGCAAGTACGTACTTAGCATACTTGGTATTGAGAAACGGCCTCAGTTTTGCATGCACGTTTAGACGGGTGTATTCAGGAGGAAATCCTTGTTTATGCGAAGACACAATTGTAGGCAAAATACGATTGGATAGTCCTGCCAGACCGCTATGTGCTACTGTGATAGACCCGCCCACATGTCCTTTTCTATTTTTGACGTATGTAATCGTCCACCCGTCTGTTTTCATCTATGGTATGTGTGTAATGTCTGCCCAATAACTGAAACGACTCCTGTACATTTACTAGAGCTGCTAGTGCAAATGCTAGTGCTAATGCTAATGCTAATGCTAAGGCAGCTGGAAGATCTGTGGGATCCAGGTTGTCCCAGATATTTATTGCTTTACCTGCTCAGTGTATGAATGTAATGTGAAAGTGTATGTGACGTGAACGTATGTGACGTAAAGACGCACACAACGTGAACATGTGCGTTTCTTTACGTTTAGACGGAGACTTGACCCAGCGCGTCTTCAACACAAGGAGTCTGATAAAATATGCTATCATATTTAACTGCAATCATGCTCATGTAAACTGCCCCTAAAACATGTAAAACATCTAAAACATGCAGGACAGTCTGGCTCCAGGTCCATAGTTGAAGACCCCTGCAGGTCCAGAGGGACTTACTTCCTAATTTCAACATAAACCGTCGAGTTGTAACAGAAGTTAGTCTTGACCATTTGGACATTTATCAAAGACATTTAAACACAATACAGCAAAAGTTTATGGCAACATAACTTAAGATATAACATGAAATTTTATATATTTTAAAAACTTTTTAAGGTATTAAAAGCAGTTTTGTAAATTCAGAACTTAATTAACCTGATTGTTTTATCATGACATGACTGAATAGAAAAATGCTACAAGTTATTGTTGATCAAGTATTTATAGTAAATAAAGTTCAGCACTTTATTTATAAAACCAGTGTAAATACAGACACAGATAATGAACGTCCTGGACACACAAACAATTACTGTATTTTCTGGACTATAAGTTTCACTTGAAAGACTTTAATTTCCTCCAAAACCCACAGTGCGCCTTATATATGAATTAATAGTGGTTGTGATTAGTGACTGGGAATTTTAACTTTTTATGTCATAATTAAAAAATTTAAAAAAGAATCCATTCATTGAGAGTGCGCCTTATAGTGTGGAAAATACAGTACATTGACGTCCATGCAATAATAATGCAGATTTTATGTTAATATTCATTATTGTAAAAGATTCACTTGAATGAAATGGAATCATTAATCAATATTAAGAATGAAGTAAAGCTCCAGTTTATGTCTCTTATCAATGAATAATTTAAGTATAATATTAATATAACTAAACCAAAAGAATGACTACTAAACAACAACTGTATCTGACTAAATCTATTTTAACAAGTCTGTAAAGGTTTTAAAGTCTAAATGAGTTTTGTTGTTGTTAAAGAAGCACAAACTGAACTCATTTGTTACAAATGAAATAAAAAAGGGTCCAGAGTGCAGTCACATTTGGAGGACTAAAAGTACCACAATTAAATAAATACATACATACATACATACATAATTAAATCATTAATTAAATGTGTCATTAATAATAATAGATTGAATTTATATAGTGCTTTTTTGGCCACTCAAAGCGCCTCACATTAGTGATCCATTGTTTATTCACTCTCACATGCTCCCTCTGGTGGTGGTAAACTACATATGTATCCACAGTTGCCCTGGGGGCAGATTGACAGAAGCGTGGCAGCCATTTTGCCCCTACAGTCCCTCTGACCACCACCAAACATTCATACACCAGTGTGCGTGTCACTGGAGGCAGGAGGGTGAAGTGTCTTTGCCCAAGGACACAACGGACTGGCTATGACTGAGTGGGATTCAAACCACCAACCCTTCCGTTACTGGACGGCCTGCTCTACCAACTGAGCCATGGCCGTCCCAAAGTCATTAAAATACCAATTAATTTTAGGTAAAAAATAAACAACCATATTATCTCACTAATTAAATAATTATTTCATGGTCCTTGTGTTGCAGTGGATCATGATTTATTTATTTTTTGTCATTCGTGTCAGAGATGAATGTGATCATCTTATGTGTGTGTCCACAGAGACATATCATGCTATAACTCAATGAATACTTGAAATATCACCATGAAATGACATGGGCATATACATATTGCTAATGCACATCTGATGAAATGATACATTTGAGTAAAGGTCAAAGGTCAAGGTCAGAATAATTGAAATGGTCAAAATCCCATTATGGTTATAACTCACACAACTTTCAAACTGGTACCAAACGATGCAGAATGAAGATGTCTACAATTCTCATAATTGTTAATATATATAGTTGTCTCTGGAGGTCAAAGGTGAGGTAGTAAAATGAACTTGTGTAACACTGTGTGTGTGTGTGTGTGTCAAGCATAGACACATCACGTTATAACTTAATCAATACTGGATATATTATTATAACATAACAGGCACTGATGCATATATGCTTATAACGAAATTATCAATATTGCAAAAGGTCAAAGGTCAAGGTCGCATTTAGCAGAAAGTTCAAAATCATATTATTGGCTCTTATTCAAGAACAGGTTGTCATAGAAACATGAGTTGGTACAAAATAGGGGTGAGATTAGGCATTCTGTGAATACTGGTTAATTTTGGCACTTTCAGTCCTCCATATGTTGCAGCATGACGAGTGTCTTCTTAAACATGTCAGTGTTTAGTTCTGCCTCAGTTTCTTTGAATGTAAACTTTGCTCCTTGTTGCAGCTTCCTCTTGCATTTCTACCTCACACTTGGTTCCTCTGGTTGTTTTGTTAAAGTTCTGCCAAAGGACTCATATTTATGTGAAAGAAGAACAATTTCAATTTCAAGCCAGTGTTGTTTTATTCTTCCTCTTTAATGAATGTTCCAAAATCAAAGATTTAAGCACTTTATGTCTTTCCTGAGACCCAGCCATGCATTTGTGTCCTCTGTAGGGACAGCATTCACACGTTTACTGGAAGAAAAGAAAAGAGAAAAGAAAAGAAAAGAGAAAAGAAAAGAAAAATCCTGTTCAGTGATTCTATAAATAATTCCATTAAAAATATCAAATGTCTTTAAAAACTGGTACCTTATGCTTTTTATAATCAAAGCAATTATATATTGTCAAAAAGAAAAAAAGAAAACCTTCACATTCTTGTGTCTCAGGATATTTGGACAGTTTATATCAGGGGACATTTTATAACGTCCAGTGGTTTGAACCAGTAAAATTATAACAGTGAAAAAAGTCTAATTATATGATGAGAACATTTACATCTAGAATAGAATGTCTTTATTGTTACTATACACATGTACAATTTATATTATATACATACAGTGAGATAAGAGCGCCTCACTGTTCAGTGCAAACACGCAAGAACTAATATACATAATATAAAATATCTAAAATATCCAGAGAAGAATAAAATCAATAAATAAGTACTGATTTAAATACATTTTTAAAACTATAAAATGAAAATCATTGCACATAGATTGACCCAAATGTGTTTCTGAACTTTGTCTTAAGAATAACAAGTGTCATTTTATCAGTTCATCATTTACACATTACAAACAAAATGACACAAAAAATGTAGTAAAAGACAGAAAACTGATAATATTTTACTTCTCTTAAGACATTTCAGGTTATTCACATTTATTATGCCGTTTTTCTTTTTTTCACTAAAGCAAAGCGAACATTTGTAGTTATTATTTATCTGTTATTCTAATAATATTCTTCTCATCTAACCCCAGGAAATCATATTGATCTGTTTGTGGAATCTGAATTCAAATGATTTTGACACCATTGATTGTTAATTACCTTCAGTGTCATTTTTGCATTTCATAAATTAAACCTAAAGGTCAGACTGGACACATGTTTGACACCTGTGGTTTAGATGGATTTGTATTTGTGTATAAAGGCATGTTCAGATTATTTTTTTTTCTATATTATTGTTGTGAATCTATTTTGTTGTTAGTAAAAGACTGAACTAAAGTGTAAATGTGTATTCTTTCTTTTTCGCATCAACATGGTTTAGAATCAGACACTTTTTTTTAAAAAACATGTTCTGGTAAAACACCTGGAAAGGTCATGACCTGTGGGGAAGTCAGTGTTTAGGGAGGCACTAGATATCATAGGAGACGGTCTGAACACACACTGAACCAGCAGCTCTATAGTCAAATTATACAATGTTTTAATACAGAAAACATGAACATTATTTTCACACTAAATAACCCCCCCCCCACCCTCCAGGTATTAAACCCCCCCCAGATGGTCTATCTGATGGGAGGAGCAAAGGGTCATTCCTACAGACCCTAACCTTCTACTATGGAAGATTAGCCTAGTCATGCTAGTCCCCCCAACGGCAGCAAATATAATGTTCTGCCGTAGAAGTTGAGTAACTTTTGACTAGATTTCCCTGAAACTGGCCGACCAATCACGGTGAAGTATAACGTCAGAGGGCAGGCGTAACAAAGTGATGCTGTGATGATGGGGAAAGAAACGAGCAGAAACAAGCATAGAAGAAAAACAACAATGAATGACAATTTCCTTTTATCAAAGATGAGTGAAGAATGTGAGAAGACATCAGCTATTCTTTTTACAGAAGCGACAACAGTCATTAACAAAATGGTGGATTATGGAGCTTAACGACTGTTGTCGCTTCTAGAAAAAGAATTTAAAGGACATTTTCTCACATTCTTCACTTATCTTTGATAAAAGGAAATCTACACCCATTGTTGTTCTCCCTATTGTCACAGTGTCACTTTGTTATGCCCGCCCTCTGACTCTATACTTCACCGTGATTGGTCGGCCAGTTTCAGCTAAACTAGACTACTACGGTAGCACATTAGATTTGCTTCTAGCGTGACTAGGCTCATATGTTCACAGACTTGTATGAATATTTCCTTTTTTTTTTATCGTCTACTTCTATTTTTCATCTCATATGCTTTAATTTTAAATAAATTAATCTGCCTTGTATTCTTAAGGAAGCTATGATTGGAAATACTCTTTAATTTAAAAGACGTGTAGGTGTAGTCTCATTAAATATTAGTATCAGTATCGCTAATACCAGCTTGAATTTGTCACACAGGGTGTACCTCACCTTCGGCCATGGTAGCTAGGTTAGGCCCCCAGTGACCCCTGTGACCCTAGTGAGGATAAAACGACATGAGATCAGTATCACCGATACCAGCCTGGACTTTACTCAGTATCAGATCAGAAAGAAATTCAGTGGAGCATCGCTAGTGGAAACATTTTAGTTACCTAGTGGAAGAGGCGGAGCTAGGCGGGATTCAAACTCTGCTCACAGATAATAAAAATGTCAGCAGCTTCTGCCCTCAAACCATCAGACCAGAAAAGTTTAACTTCTGACCGTGTTGTTCTTTCGTGGGCTGTAGGTGTGATCATCATGTACGGTAGGTGCATCCAGGGCCGGCATTAGGCATAGGCAGACTAGGCAAGTCCCACAGAAGTAAAATATTGAGATACCCTATTTTCTGGACTATAAGGCGCACTTAAAAGACTTGAATTTTCTCCAAAAACTACAGTAGGTCTGGTAATGCTTAATGACTGAAAATTTTTAATTTCTTTCACATAATTTGGACTCTTTTAAAGTTTGATTTATCAGGATAAGAGTGTATTTTGTTCCGTGTTGAGAGTTATTCTGTCTGTTTAGCTTCACTTAATGCACCTTATATATGAAAAATATTCTAAAAATAAACCATTCATTGACAATGTACCTTATAGTGTAGAAAATATGGTAAATAAAGCATTAAACTTAACATTGACAGTGATTATTCATGGACATGTTTACAGATGATTATTTCTAATTCCACGACAAGGAAAGAGGGGTGTTCGCCTCTGGCACCACATTGACCAGAACTGACCCTGGGTTCATCATACAGTTCTGGAACTGGAACAGTACTTACCTGCTGAAATATGTACATTTAGTAAGTACAGAAAGTACTCAGTGACAGTATGGATATTAGAACACAGCACATGTGTCCAGAATTTCCAGAATATGATAGAACTCTGTGGTTTTCAAATTGTGGGACAGAGTCTTCCCTAAAACTTCTCCCCACCCCCCGTTGTGTTTAACTCATTAACTGAGAATACATTGCGAAAAGACAGATATATATGTTTTTGGCAGTCAATGAGTTAAATATAATTTGAAAACATATTTTAACATGTCATTTTTTTAACCATGTTTTTAAAACAAATTTGAACCTTTTCTAACAATTTAATATTTTCTTTGTGTGTTTTCAATACATTTAAATCCATTTTTACATATACGTAAGTGTTTAACATCTTTTGTTCACCCCCCTTTTGAACATCTTTGTATTTTTATCATGTAAAAAAAAATAAAAAATTCACATCCCTTCCCATAGTGTAACATCTTTGAGCATTTTTACCTTTAATTTTTTTTTAAATTTACATTGGTGTGTTTTTAATGTGTCTTTTATACGATGGAGTATTAAGTCCACGCAGATTTAAAAAAAAAAAAAATTTATATGATGAGATTAATCTTGAAATTTCAACATTAATGTTAAAATGTCAGGAATAAAGATGAAGTCAAATGTGGACTTTAATGTGGGCACTTCACAGAGGCCAAGTGTTCAGTAGCTGCAGGGTGTGTTTACCTTTTCATAGTTTTATATTTATAGACTTAAGTTTAGAGGTTCTTCTACATTTTCTTTGAACCAGCATCAATCAACCTTGAACCTTTAGACTTAAGTCTAGAAATATCAAACTATCAAAAGGTACACACACCCTGCAGCTGCTGAACGACATGACCGCATTAAAGTCTCATCATCTGAACCCACTTTATCCTCAATAGGGTCGTGGGGGTCTAACCCAGCTACAATGGGTGAAGGCGGGGTACACCCTGTATGAGTCTCCAGTTCATCTCAGGGCTGAACATATATAGACAATAACTCTCACATTCACACCTATGGACAATTTAGATTAACCAGTTAACCTATCAGTGCATGTGTTTGGATGGTGGGAGGAAACTGGAGAAAACCCACAGACACAGAGAGAACATGAAACAGAACAGAAAGGTCTGGTGTGGGATTTAACCCGTCTGTCTGTGTAGTGCGAACCCCTGCACCATCGACCACATTTGATTTCATCTTTATTCTTGACGTTTCAAGGTTAATGTCAACATTTCAAGATGAATCTTCACATGTGACCCTAATACTCCGTTGTACTTTTAAGTCATCTTAACATTTTTGTGTTTTTAATAGTTTTTTTAATTCATTTCCACACCTGTGTGTGTGTTTTTTTAACATCTCTTTTAACACATTTTCACTTCAGGTGTGATTTTTTTTCACATGTCCTGGAGTTAGCTTAACCACACACAGTTTTAATATTTCTATTCAGATTAATTTTTTCTCATGGTGTAACTACAAAAAAAGATTTTTTTTTAAATCATCACACCCACTTGTGATTAAGAAATGTGAAACCTGTGACAGCATGTGTCAGTACAGGAATTTCTAAACAAATGTTGTGTTTCCAGAATAACCAAGATGTCAAAACAAGAAATGGTTGTTTTAGAGGAAATTGCTAAAGTGTTAAGTGAAAATTGGAAGTGTTGTTTGAGGAAATAGATGTGTGTGTGTGTGTGTGTGTGATCAGTCGACAAGAAATAAAACAACCACACAAGGAGATAAGCTATAAAGTAAAACTTTATCATGACATACAAGTTTAAAGCCCTGAGAACCATATCTTTATATTACTAATATGAACAAAACTGAATGTGTGAAAAACCACTTTGGAAAAGTGCTCCTTAAATACAATCAGCACAAACCAGTTTTTACAAGCATTCATATGTTTTGTCCTATTTTTTTTGTTTGCTTTAATCAAAGAGAAAACTATAATATCAGTAATATCATTATTATCATGTCCATAATAATAATAACAGTACAAAAATATGCACAAACCCCACAGTTGAATTAATATACGGAGCATTGTACAAGCAAAAAAAAACAACATAAAATTGATAAATGAGGTATTCGATAACCACTTGCATATGCGCCTGTTTTTACACAGATCAGGTTAGTTTTTTTTTTTTGTTTTTTTTTTATACAATTTAAAACTGAATTAACTCCAAAATCATCTGAGAGACAAAGGTTCTGCATACTTCCAACTTCACAGCTTCCTGAGCGACGAGACCTTGCCTGCAGTTATTGACGAATAAAATCCAAAATGCAACATCAACAGCAAAAATCAAAGTCAGTCTAAGTAGCGTTCAGCGAAATGACCGCAGCTTCGTCAGGACTCGTCCCTCAAAATGCAACAGTTACTGCAGCCCACTGCCCTGAGGTATTAATGTGGTATGACGAGGTAGGGGGAGGGGGTGTCCAATAGACACAACACACACACACACACACACACACACACACACACACACACAGTAGGTGCCTGGAAGCCAGTGGAGTGATGTGGGGGGGGTTGTTGGTTTGAAGCCGGACGGTCAGTAAAGAGCTGTGGATACAATGAGAATCCGAGCATCATTCCTTCATTTGTTTTTCAAAATAAAACAATGAAATAAGTCATTTCTTCATTATTTGTTTCCAAAACCAAAATTTTAAAAAAAGGATAACAATGTGTTCTTTCAGGTTTCCTTTTTGTGTTTAAATGAAGAATGGAAAAAAACTGATCATTTTCCATTTTATCCAATTTTGAGCTGAAGCAAATTAAACTAGAAAAACACTCAGAGCGCAGACCTCCATGAAGGAGCATAAGTCTGCAAAGGTTTGGATCTGGATGTTCCTAACTTATTTATGAACTGTGTTCACTAACGATTTATTTTATCACTCATTAACAATCCCTGAGAGGGTTTAAAAAATTCTAAGAAATCCTCTGCCCCATTTTTGAGATAGATACCCTAAGATACCATAATGATAAACCACCATAATAATAACCATTGTTTCTGTGGGTTGTTAACATTCATTTCTGGTTTACTCAATTAGCTTCAGGGAAACAGGAAACAGTCATTATCTGTTTTTCTATTATCATCATTATCCGTTTTTTCATTTTGGTTTTGGAAACAAATAATGAAGAAACTAGTTGTTTTTTTTTCCCATTGTCTTATTTTTGGTTTTATTTTGAAATATGAATGAACGAATGATACACAGAATAATGAGAAACTGAGTCTAATGTTAGAGCAGGGGTGTCAAACTCCAGTCCTGGGGGGTTTAGATGTTTCCCTCTTCTATCTTCTGCAGAGATGATGATGAGGAGCTGATTATTAACTCTGATTCTGTTCATGGAACAGGTGTCAAAAGGAAAGTAATTTAGAAAAAGGAAAAATTTAAATTGCTGGGACCAAATTTCAATACTAGTTCTTTTTTTATTGAATTTTTTTTTTTTTTGGCAAAATTTTCCATGTCATTCATAATTTTTTTTAATATTTATTAGTTTTTGCTCATTTTGTTTATTTTTTCTACATCTTGTTTTTTTTTAAATTATTATTATTTTTTAATTTAATTTTTGCGTGTGGACATGAAGTTTGGAATTTTGTCTAGATTTTAGAAGCTAACAGTTTCAAAATGGTCAACGTTCAAAAAAATGCTCACAATCAAGTCCCATATTAATATGCAAATTCAAGGTTTAGCATTTATAATCCAGGTTGGTAAACACAATAAACAAAATCATCACCCTCAAATGATGTTAAACAGATGGTTTACCAACTTTTCCTCATATTTGAAAATTGTATTAGTGTCGACTGGACAAAAATCTCAGAAATGCCTTCAGGGTCTTCAGTAAACATGCCATTTGCCATCATTCAAGGGTGCCGATTCCAAATATATATATATATATATATATATATATATATATATATATATATATATATATATATATATATATATATATATTTTTTTTTTTTTTTTTTTTTTTTTTTACCAAAATATGAGAATTATGAGTTTTAAGTCTGATAATTAGCATAATTGCATAGCAGTCATAGGTGAATGAAGTTGTCTGTAATTTAACACATTTTATAAAAAGTCCAGTGGTACATGTAGCCCCACAGCTTCACTCACATATATTAATATTATATGTTATAATATGTTAAAAGAATATTTTTGCTATGACACGTGTACTACTGTAGCACTGAAATATGAAATATCAGCCTGATACTACGATGTTCAACTGATTAGTTAAGAAATAACAATAAAAATTACTTTATCTCATTTTAATATGCAAATTAGAAGCAACAAAAAAACATTAAAAACAATATTCAGAATCAGCACCCTAAAATTATGTGCAAAAAAATACATGGTTTACCAACTTTTCCCTCATATTTGTCACTAGAACTCTTTTTTTGTGAAAATTGTACTAGTCTAAGTGGGAAATATGTAAAACATGTAGGACCGCAGTTTGACACTTGTGCTCTAGACAAACAGCCTCTGATTAATAAAGGGTTTAAACCACCAACCCTTTGTGTGGACTATAACCTGCATGAAGATGAAGCCCCCCCCCCCACCACTTACTAAGATCCACCAGCTGTGACTGTGGCACCAGTGGTAGTGTTCTGCATGTTTTTTTTTTGGGCTAGCAGACACAAACAAACATACGAAGGCAGTGAAGCTAACGCTAGCAAACACTCACTGCTCCCAGTGAGCAGATCAAACACAAAACCTCCACATACATACACGACGTTTTTTTAGTAACACAGCCAAGTCATTAAGCTTCACCGTTACTAAAACCAAGGTCCACCAGAAGAAAAAAAAAATATTGAACACAAATAAATAAAAACATTTGTTGACGCAACAGCATGGTGTCTACAGACTGATTAAATTAGCTTCCCAAAAACAGTCCTGACTCTCCAAAGGATTAAGCTCGAAGAGAAAGACGTTTTGTTTTCCCAGCCAGTCGACTAGTGAAACCTACAACGGCCAGATCTCACCAACAACTACTTTAAGGCAGCATCTACAATTTTTTTGTCCTTTATAAAATACAGTTGTGTGTCATGAGTGTTCTGACCGGTACACCAACTGTGACCCACATCTGCAGAACCTGAACATGTCATGGCTCATACACTTAATGGACTTTTGAGCCCCCAACCAAGCCTCCAAGGCAGCTGTACCTGGAAAGCACTCCCCGCCCCCAGAGGCTCTAGCCAATCACAGCACACCAGGTAGATTTTTGAATTTTTTTCCCTGAGGACTCGACAATTGTCCAGTTGAGCCAAGGTGAGTCGTCTGTACCTTTATAAAGTTATTTAGCTGTAACGTAAAAGCAGTCTGATTCCTATGCTAAACCTCCCCAACAGTAAAAGGCTAATTAGCTCATTAGCATACCTGCCTATTCAGGTGACCATAGCCTATATGACAACTGCAGTATTCACAGTTACACAGAGTTTACAACATTACACAGGTTACAGCTAAATAACTTTGTCGAGGTACAGACGAGACAATTGTCGCGTCCTCCCTCAGGGAAAAATACAAAAATCTACCTCAAGTGCTGTGATTGGCTAGAGATGCTGGGGGTGGGGAGTGCCTTGGAGGCTTGGTTGGGGGCTCAAAACAAATTAAGTGGATAAAACACAGTTGGACTCAAGCACCAAGGCTGAAGACTTGGGCTCACGTTGGGCTTCAGAGTTTTCGGAACAGTTAAAATGCCTCACATTCAACAGATAAAAGCTAGAAAATTCATTTTCACCATTTTTTTTATGCTAAAAATTACTTTAAAAGGGAGAAATACACTTTAATGATTGGTAGGATAATTGTTTTGTTAACAAAGACAGACTCACCTAGTCCCAAGAACCCTGAAGAGAAAAGATTAGATGAAAAACTCTAGAAAAACTGGGACTTTCTTCAAACTTTGAATCAAATAAAGGGAGAATGAACTGAACTCCTGGAACACACATTCTGATTGGATGCATTTAGATCCACAACTTTTGTCAAAGCCAACTGGACCTTCAAAGGCCAGTGGTCAAAGGGGGGGGGGGGGTCAGTGACTGGCCTGGCCTGGTCTTTGGTATGTAGCTGTGCAACACCCAGAGGCTAATGTGGACCAGAGTGGGTGGTAAAACACTGGTCACATGATTGTACACATGCATATGATGGCGCTGCTGTCATTACAGAAGAAATGCCAACTGTGAAGCTGCCTTCCTAGTGGAGCAGATCATGAACGAACCCTTCACTTTGTCAGACAAGCATCAAATTTCGTTCATATACTTTTCAAACTCCATTCTTTTTCAAAAATAACACTGGCCACACAAAATTCCAAGATGGCAACCACAAAATCTAAGATATCTGCCCAAAAATGTCTTCTTCCCTTAATAACTGGTAATGCATTGATTTTCAGCCCCATAAATATATTGCAGTTCTTGGAATCTTGGAATTTTGTGTAGGCAGTGTTATTTTTGAAGAGTGAAGATGGAAGAGTATATGAACCCAATGTGATGCTTGTATGACAGTGAATGATTCTGGCTGTAGATGCAGTTATCTGCTCCACTATCCACAGTCACATTTAAGCTTCCACTATGGCCTTTTTTGACCCCTGTGACCCTTGAAACTTGTTAACAAACCTACAAATCTACACGTGTCAGTGAGGAATTAAGTATGCTGTTCCTCTTCCCTGATTAAAATGCAGATAAATCACTCTTCTCAGACAACATCTCAAAACTTGAGGAAAAAAAAATAGACTAAGGCAGGATTTTGGAAAATGTGCCTATTTAAAGTCCCAAAGACATTTCATGTTATTTTTGTCATACAGTGTTTTTAGGGGGTTTTGAAGGGTGCTGAAGTCAAATCGTCTGTATGCCAGGCTCAAAAATGTCCCATAATGCATCAAAATGGAGAAACTCAATATGGCCGCCACAGCCAGGTCAAAATCTAATGAATTAGTTATCTTTATGAATGTAGAAGGAAAAACATGAATGTAATTTGCTTTTGTAGGTTTTCACATATAGAGAATTCATTGCCACACTCAGATTTAAGATCAAGACTAAAGAAAATGCTTGAAATTCATGTACATGTTATAATTTGTATCAGGATAATGAATAATTCATGAAGCATGAAACCGGTTGATGTCTTTCTGAAGAATTTACTTGAATTGTAAACATGGGCAAAGTTGATGACAGTATTTTAACTATTATTTTTATTACTATTTATTCAACTATCTGTATGCTTTTTGAAGTATTTATTTTTTAATTGAAGAAAATGCTTAAATTTCATATGTTCAATATATTAAAATTGTTCTCTAATTTGCTTTCTCCTGATTTTAACCATGTACATGAACTTCCAGTATTTTCTTTAGTCTTAATCTTAAATCCAACTTTGGCATTTAATTTCCCATATGTGAAAAACTATAAAAGCACATTACATTCGTGTTTTTTCCCTTCTACAGTCATAAAGATAACTAATTCATTAGATTTTCACCAGGCTCTGGCGGCCATATTGGATTTCTCCATTTTGAGGCATTATGGGACATTTTTGAGCCTGGCATACATAATTCAGCACCCTTCAAAACCCCTGAAAAACACTGTATGACAAAAATTAACATGAAATGCTTTGAGGATTAATCTTTTTGAAAACTGAGCCTGACTAAAAAGAAAGAGGGGAAAAAAATTAAAAATAAAAAGAGACCAAAGTGAAGAAAACAGGAGCAGGCATAAAACAAGTCTCACAAGTGAATGCAGAGAGAGGGAGAGCGGGCTCGTCCCAGTTCTGACTGGTGTACAGTATGTCCCCAGAACCACCAGCACTGGATCAGTACATCCTTATCAGTTTAAGTCCAGGGAGGATTTCCATCACGAGCTGGGGCGTCAAGTCTCGGTGGCTTCGCAGCCGTATGAGGTATGCTGTGTGGCTCTCCTTTAGGGAGTCTGATGAGGTATTCTTGTATCAGTCATGTGCGTTCTTCAGGTTTGACTCCTCTTTTCTTAAAATTAACAGTGATGCTGTGCCATTTTCACATTGCTTCCTGAGAAAGACCCCCTTCCTGAGGCCAGTTTGAGGATGCACAAACACAATAAGGACAAACAAACTTCAGACTGATTCTTGAAGCCGCTGGTCCTTCAACTTTTTGTGCGCAACTTTTTTTTAAAGACAGCTTGAGTGGACCCGCAAGAGACTGATATTTGTGTGGCTCTCTGCATATTCAAACCCTATGCAATGCTAATAATGAGAGTTACATTGTCAAAGTTTGTATGTGAATGTTCCCACCAGACGGTCTACAATAACTTCCTGTCATCTGGATTACAGGGGGATTTATGAGACAAAAGGTATGAAAATGAAAATGTGCTGCTCTACAGCATCTGATCCTTTACCAGTTAGATTTCAGAACAAAGTTTACAGCATGTTAAAGAGACCTGAACTGCCCCGGGGGGTTTGGAAGCCTGTTACTGAGAGGGTGGGAGCTTGTGTAGACCACCAGGTCCCACTGGTGAGAGTTCCCTGACTTCCCCTGATTGCAATGAAGTCAAAAAGAATACAAAAATAAAGTTGATTCAGGTTAAATATACTACAGCTCCTGAGGTAAAGACACCACTGCAGGTTACTTGATTTGAGGTATGTAAAAAGAGAAAAACTAAAAACAAAATCATTCTAAAAACACAAAATCAAAAAGATGACACAATGGCAACAAACAAACAAAAAGTCCTAAGATAAAACTTTTCAAGTTCAGTTGCGACTACACCTGTCAGTGGGTTTTGGCTGAGCTGATTGTGTTTAGCATGGAGATTAGGATTAACAAATGTGTGTGTGTGTGTGTGTGTGTGTATGTTTGTGTGTGTGCGTGCGCAGGTATAATTATGTGTGTGTGTGTGTGTGTGTGTGTTAAAATGCATAGCTGTGCGTTTGGGCACATGTCATAAAATATTCTTGGGCTTTGTGTTCATGATTGGACAGCCAAGAGCTTGACAGGGTGTGATGAGGTATTTGTTGTGCAACAGTTTCTCGTGGTACTGTATATTCATGCTGGGCCTCCCATTGGACGAGAGGCCTGGAGAGGAGGGGGCAGCTTCAGTTAGGGGGACCCACTGGGAGCAGGCTCAGCAGAGCCGGAACCCTTGGAAGAGGAGGAGGACGTGGGGCTGAGGGTCTGAGCCGGGGCTGCAGAGAATCCAAAGCTAGTGCTGGCTCCAGCAGGGGAGGCCGAGGAGGCTGCAGCGGCGGCAGCAGCAGCAGCAGCAGCAGCTGACACAGCGGCGCCCACAGCCCCTCCAGACTTCTGGGCAAACAGGGTTCCTACAGAAAAAAGAGGAAGGCATCTATGCTTAAACGGAAACACACTTCCTTTATTGTGCCAGGGTAACACTAACATTTGATTACAGCTGCACCGTAAATGCCTGACGTCTGAATGTGTGTGAGCATGACAGGTTAATGTAGGAGACGAATGAGCTCGACAGTTTTCATTTCAATAGAACCTGACGCACACAAGCATATTACAATCATTCTAAAGCAGTTTGGACTGAGACTGAATCTCATTTCAGCCCTTACCCCCTCCCTTCCGTTTTGTGCGTCCATGTGTAGGGGTAGGGGTGTCTCAATTCACATCAAGGCAGAGGGGTAGGGGGAAGGGGAAGGGCTTTTTTACCCCTTCAAATGGAGATTTTCCAGAGGCAGACTCCAAATAGAGGGGTACGACAAATTCCTAGAATACAATGCAAATCCTTTTAAAAAAGGCAGCATCTACAAAAGAAGTACACACATGTAGTGTTTTTAATTGATAACTGTTGTATAAAGTTTGACATTGTCACAATGTGTAATGAAAATTTTCTCCATAAAACGCATGTAAAAAAAATTGCTATTTAAGTAAACGTGTGGTAATGGGTCGATGCATAGCACTTCTCCGATTGGACGCAGATATTGGTAAAAAATACGGGCATATCCCAGGAGAACGCCAGGAGAACAGCAGCAGACATGTTTGTTTACTTCTGCTTAAAGCTGTGTTTTTTTGGTTACGTAACAACTGGTGGAGCGAACTGATGAGGTGAATGTTGAAGGGGTGTCCCAATTCAAGCCCTACCCCTTATAGCTCTGTTTGAAGGGGTAAGAGGTAGGGCTAAGGGGTGGAATGGGATTCAGCCCAAGTTACTGGAAACAAGACTGAAAAATGAGCAACCAACAAAAGAAAATCATCCAAAGATCGACGACTAATCTGAGCTGGGATTTACTCCTGAGGAGGTTTTTCATATCGCAGGGTTAAAAACAAATCACAATGTCAATATTTTCTAATATTGTGCAGCTCTACATGTTATAGTACTGGAACATGGTGGTATATCATTAACCTTGGTAAACTTTGGGAACATGGAAAGACAAAGGTTATTAATAATAATACAATGTACCAGTGTCACAGATCATTTTAAAAAGCCCTGGTCCACACCAACCTGAGTACATTGTGCCATTGACCTCCACTGAGACAGTGATGCTGGCATTTCCATTGGTTGAAATACTCAGAGACATGTCCTGCTGCTTCTCATCTGAGGAGAGACGTCACACATTCAATCATGATATAGTCAAATGCTGCAATAAATGTTTCCATAAATTAAAGTCTGGTGATAGGACCATCAACTGGAAAATTCCACTTCTCTAAAGTTGACAGACAGTTCCAGTTTTAAGTCAAGGGTGTCATACTCCAGTCCTCAAGGGCCGGTGTCCTACACGTTTTAGATATTTCCCTCTTCTACATGATTCAGTCTAACGCTTTAAACTCCTGAAACTTTAGCAGTTCGGCAGTAAAAAGAATTAAAATAAGCAACAAAATTAACAGAAATGGTCATCAATAGAATGAACAAAAATGAATAATAAACTGACAAAATAATTAGTAACATGAAAAAAGTAAGATACAAATGGATCAAAATTAAAGAAAAAATAATGAAATAAAAAAAACAAAACGTAGAAAAATAAATGAGCAACAAAGTGAACAAAAATGACTAACGTTAACAATACAATGAATAAAAATGGCCAAAATCTTCAATAAAATGAATAAAAATGGCCAAAATAGTCAATAAAATGAACAAAAATGAATAATAAACTGAAAAAATAATTAGTAAAATCTAAAAGGACATTGGCCCCCCAGAACTGGAGTTTGACACCCCTGGTCTAAGTCAAGGTGAACACATTTCCAGCCAGGTCTTAAGTTCAGCACTAGGGCAACACTGACCTCTGGTGGTGATAGCGGGGGCTCCCAGGCGCAGGTTCATGGGCATCTGGGAGGCCATGGCCAGCAGGTTGTGTTGGAAGGCCTGCTGCATCAGGCGCTGCTGCTCCTCTGCCAGGCGGGCCATCTTCCTCTCCGGACCCTCTGCTCCACCGCTGGTCTCCAGTTTTTCTCTCAGCTGTTCCAGTGTGGCAGCTCGTGCCAAGCCTGCGACCTGCTGCTGACCCAGGGCCAGCGCCATGGAGGGTCTGGCTGCCATGATGGAGGGGGTCAGATCATCTGGGGAAAAAGTAAAGTCTGTAAAAAATAGGAATGTCAATCAGATTCACATGAATGTTTGTCTATAGTTCATAAATCTGATAGTTACTTCATGTCTGATTGTTATTGAAATAACTTCCTCTCCAGTTCTATGTATAATATGTAATTACTTTCATGTTCAACCTAATAAACCGTGTTTTTTGTTCAGAGTATGCAGAAAATGTTATGTGCAATGTTCCAATGCTATTGCCATAAATATATTTTATTTCAAAGTTCACATTATATTCACTTTATTCAGTTCATGTATGAGGTACAATGATGTGATGCCTGATCTGACACCCCCAAAATCACCTACATTCAGCACATTTTTGCTTTGACCCTTTAAACTTCCATTCAATTTTGCCTACATTTCTTAATGAAGTAAATTGAATGTTGTTCTTGAACGATTTTGATAACATGAAGTTGGTGTTTGCTTATATTACAAATGAAAATATTAAGATGAAAACTTGGATATTAGAGGCCAGTCCTGTTAAATGATGCAATAACCATTTGTGGATTTTTTTTATGTTTTGGACTACATTTGGACATTTTTTTTGTTTGTTTTGGATGTTTTTGTTGGACTATGGTCCCTCTGTGGATAATTATGAGTAATAAAGGTTCAGATCTGCTGTTTACCATTTCTATTTTGAACAAATGAGTGATTGTACCTGCTGTGATTATTTTATCTGACAGTGGGTATATCTTCCGATGTGTGAGAATCTCTGTTGCCAAACTACATTAGGTCATGTGACATTCGGGACAGGTTTCAGTAGTCTGCTTAACAATTTTGAGTGACTACTTCCAGCCTATATGTGGAACCTTGAAAAGTTAAAAGGTTTTTAAAAACAACTATGCTTGTCTGAAATAATAATGTGTTGGTTATCATCTTACAGGAAATGTGATACCCCCCAAAATGCCCTATGGCTCATGGTAGTGAAGTTATTAGGTAAAATGGGCCAATATGTCAACTTCATGGTTCCTGAGGCAGCCCTACCATGGTCTAGAATATAAATACAGAATTCCTTTATTGTCACTGCAGCAATTTACAATGAAATTAAAAAATGCCCTCCTTACGGTCTGCCCAAATAAATAAATAAAAACAATAAAAGATCACAAATATACTACAAAAACACTCATTCCACAGTCAAACCAATTGCACCGTTTACGTTATTGCCCAAATCCCTGCTTGTTATTGTGCGTGTATGTGTATTTTTGTCTGTTAAGTGCAATTATGGCTCTAGCATAAAAACAGTTTTTCATCCTGTTGGTTCTGGCTTTTATTGTTCGGAAACACCTGCCCGAGGGCAGCAGTTTGAAGAGTGAGTGACCTGGGTCAGATGGATCTTATAAATTAAAATAATTTGACATCTGGTCATACCACAGCTTGAAAAATGGGAATCACAGCGATTGGCTTTAAAATAAAAAAAGGGTTTTTTGAACAGGTGTAACGATAGATAGATAAATACTTTATTGATCTCGTACAGGAAACTTCTTGGTTACGACAGCAGAAGAGCTGCAGTAACAGTACTAGCCCAACACAGACGACAAGGTACATTTGAATAGTTCCCAAAATCAGAACTGGGAAGTAACCAAATAAATGTACTTCATTACTGTACTTAAGTAGACTTTTTAGGTATCTGTACTTTACTGAAGTATTCACTTTTCTGGCAACTTTTTACTTTTACTCCTTACATCTTTGAATAAATGTCTGCACTTTATATGTTTTACATTTATATAAATATCTGTACTTTATACGTCTTACATTTATATAAATATCTGTACTTTATACTAAAATACTAATCAGTGGAGAAAAAATTTTACTTTCTATGTCAAAATTATGGCTTTTAACTCATGATTGTGTCTTTTTATCTCAAAATTTTGACTTCATCTCATAATTATGCATTTCTAATCTCATATTTCTGATTTTTTTATGTAATATTTTTGTACTTTTAGCTCACAATTTTCACATATTATACGATTTTGACTACACACCTGATCAAACACATTGTTGATACAGTAACTCCATTTTAAAGGCGTTATTTTTGGATACTTGCGAAACCTTTCAGATTTTTCCTGGTTAAATAAGTATTATTTAATCCATGGCAAAAATGCTGTTTTCCTTTTTTACTTTATTACAATTCAGAAGTTGTACTTTTTAACTTTTACTTCAGTAAAGGAGTTGAATCAGTACTTCTCTTCTACTTCTATTTTTTCATGTACCGTAAGTAGCTGTACTTCTACTTAAGTACTTTGACCATCTCTGCTCAAAATGCACCATGAACATAATAGGAGTCCAAAGCAGAGGTTAACTCCAGTCAAGCAGAGCTGACATCAGAAACACCAGAAGCATAATGACAGTTATCAATGGCATCCTATTGATGTGGACTAAAGGCTTTAAAGTTGATAAAGAGCCGTCCTGGCGTGGGAACCGTGTTATTAATCAGCAGTAAAGGTGAAGGCTCTCAGTAGCCTGAGGTAAAATCAGCTCACACACTGACTCCTCGACACCTGGACACACTTAGTCACATACAGACAAGCACAGTCACCGCAGATATATTAAAACACTCACACAGATATGTGACACAACGGCGGGAAAATGCAAACTTTGAATGGAACTCATACCTTTAACGCAGGCATGTTCAAACTATTCCACAAATGGTCGGTGTGGCTGCAGGTTTTTATTCCAACAGAAGAACACCAGACTGGACTCAATTAATCAACTGGTCTCAGTTTTCAGAGAGTCGATTAGTCAAACTGTGAACTGTTGGTTGGTTGGAACAAAAACCTGCAGCTACACTGGCCCTGTGTGGAAGAGTTTGGACATGCCTGCTTTAGTGACTTTTACCAACTACTGGCACAAAAACACACTTGACATGTAAATACCCTAAGCCCTAAGCAGCTTCTTCAGCAGCAGATTGTTACACCCACGATGTAAAAAGGAATGTTACGCAGGTCATTCCTACCGACTGCTGTCAGACTGTACAACATCCACAACTCCAAAGTAGCACAATGACAATACTGTTGACACCACTTAACAATACTACCTCTATTATATATATATATATATATATATATATATATATATATATATAGTCATACTCAATTTACGAAAGACCCAGCTAACGAATAATCCAAGTTACGAAGTGCCTGTACGTCAACTTTTCGTCTCTGAATACAAAAGAAAATTCAATTTACGAAACCGAAACCTCCAAGACGTAAATATGCACTGTAGGTACTGTACGTATCATCCCATTGGCTATGAGGGAGCAACCTATTTTGGTGACCTTTCAATAAAAGTGAAATAGGGGATGATTAAAAAAAAAGAGGAGGCACCCATCATTCCATCAACACCAATAAAAGACGTGCTGGACACATTTGATCAACTTTCCCAATTCCTGAAGAAAAAAAAAACATCCCCAAAAAATGTTTACGAGTCGAGCGATCACCCACTTTGCACATTTTAGGAAGATGATGAAAAGTGGTCAAAGGCAATCTTTAAATTGATATTTCGCCAAACGTCCGTCTACAAACATTGTTGAAGGTGAAAGTGACAATTAAAACAACCACAATGGTATGGAAATGACCCACATGTCTGGTTCATTTTAATGGTTTAATGTTTAATGTTCAGTCAGTGAAGACACATTTACCCACTGAGACCAATAACTTACTTCTGAAATCTACATTTTCTTTGACTTTTAACACATATTTCATTCAAAATTTGTATACTTTTATCATTTTTAAAGGGTTTAGGGGTAGTATTGGGGGCTAAGAACCATTCAGCCCTTTTACATGTAAATGCGACTATTTACGTTTATTTAAATAGTATATATATATATATATATATATATATATATATATGTGTGTGTGTGTGTGTGTGTGTGTGTGTGTGTGTGTGTGTATTTATATGGTTATTCTTATTTATCTCATCTTCACATAGTTCTCTCCCTTCTGTGTATATTTTACACTCCTGTATATTCTGTAAAGTGTACATAGCACATAGTCTTTTTTTTCTTTTTCTCTATATCTGTGTTTTTGTACATATATTATTTATTATCTATACATTTCTTCTCTTTGCTGTCCCTCCATTGCTGTATATCACTGGCTACTGTGACGTGTGAATTTCTCTGATGTGGGATCAGTAAAGTCTATCTTATCTTAAATAAACACACTCCAAAAATAGGCATAATCCAATAATGTGGGACAAACAGCATAAACCTGAGTGTTAACAGTCTTTCCAGTGTCTTATGTCCAAGTTAAAGGGGAAACCGTAAGATATTAGAACATGATGCACTTTTGCTACACAGTGACAGGGGGCAGTATTTGTCTATAAATATCTGATGTTCATAGAAATGAGGAGAAGAATCCTCTGGTCTGGACCAACAGGACACATATTCCCTCCCTATCCCATCCATCCAATTCTAATTTAATGACACTTATTAATTTAAATATCAGACTTTCCCACATCATCTCATATGTAGTCAAGTTCATTATGTTCATATTTTAGCTTCAGTGAGAATATTTGGGGAATTTGGTAAACTATATATATTTGTAAAGGTTATAGTGTATAGAATCAGAAAATCAATGTTTGCATTTGCCCAGATGTCTATATGGCGGCCATATTTCTTAATTAAAAAATGGCTGCTAAATAATAACTAAAAGTAAACCAGAAAACCAAAATAATTAGGTTTTAGAAATTGTGTTTCTTTCTTTCTTTCTTCTCAGGCGTATGTATGTATGCATGTATATTAACCTGAGCAATAAACAATGTCTCTGTATTGTAGAGTGCATCTAGAAGTGTGTCACAGAAGGGAGTACTAATACTGAACAAGTACTATGTAAAATGATGAGGACTGTATGGTTTAAATTTGTGTACATTGATTTTCTTGACACAGTTGTGTGAGATGAATATGATTATTTTATGTGCATCTTCATGTGTTTTGGATGTGTGGAATAAATATTAAGTAAAAAAAAAAAAAGGCTGCCATTGTACTTGTATTTGGAATATCTCAGCCTCTGAAAAATTTTAAATTGTGGTTTTAACTGTGAAACCCACATTTTCAGGGTCGGGAATCCAATGGTACTAGTTACTAGTTGAGTTATCTGAACATCTGCAATTGGATGCATTTCAATGGGAGTATTGTTTGGTTGGAAAATGTTCTATCACATGCAAAAAACGGTTTATAAAACTAAATTTGCATGAATAGATTTGCAGAACCATGTATTTTTTCACCAACTTATGACTTTAGGGTTAATGTGGCTAGGACGTCATGCTTTGTAACAAGCACCATTAGATTCCCTGACCCTGAAAACATGGGTTTAGAAGTTAAAACCACCATTTTAACTTATTCAGTGGCTGAGATATTCCAAATAAGAGTTTAATGCCAGCCATTTTTTAATTAAGCAATATGGCCACCATATCTGGGCAAATGCAAACATTGATTTTCTGATTCTATACACCATAACCTTTCCAAATATACAGTTTACCAAATCCCCCAAAATCCCACTGAAATACATAATGCCCTGGACTAATGTGGAGCTGTCAGGCATGTACCTTTTTTCAGAGAGGGTCCTGGTGAAGCCTGCAGACCGTTCAGAGCTCCTGAAGCCCCTGCCCCCAAAGCTGAGAGGTGCATCTTGGGAGGTGAGAGAATGTGGGGAGCCGTGCTGGGAGATGGAGAAAAGCGGAAGAGGCTGCTGCTGTAACTGGGACGCCGACCTTCACGCCGGTTACTGTCGATGGCGGCCTGAAGTTCACCTGGGGAGCTCAGGCCTTTCCTCTCACACTCGTACGGGTACAGGTATTTCATGTACCTGGAAAGGAAGAGAGAAAAAATTACATTTAATAAAATGTTGATCAAAATTTAACATGATGCTTCCCTGTATGCTCAAAATGTTCTAGTTTTACTTATTGTGTATGGAAATAAAGGTTTTAAAAAGGGGTAGCGTACACAATGTTGTGTCGACTATGGGTGGACAGTTTTCTTTTTTTTGACGGGGGGTGTCCCTCAGTGATAAATATTTAAATTTATCGTATTTTCTGGACTCTAAGGAGCATTTAAAAGACTTCAATTTCCTCCAAAAATCCCAGTGCACCTTGTATATATGGATTAATTCTGGTTGTGCTTAGGGACTTGGAATTTTAACCGTTTATCTCATAAATTTGGCTTTTTATCTATAAAATTTTAAGTTTTATTTAGTCATTTTGACTTTTTATGTAATAATTTAAACTTTTTATTTCAGCATTTTTATTTTTTTTATCTCAATTAAAAAAATTTATCTTATAATTTTGACTTTCAATCTCATGATTTTTACTTTTTATCTCATAATTTTCAAAAAGCCAAATTTATGAGATAAAAAGTCAAAATTAAGAGATAAGTCTCTAAGTACAACCACAATTAATCTATATATAAGGCGCACTGTGTTTTTTTTTTGATAAAATTAAAGTATTTTAAGTGCACCTTATAGTCTAGAAAATAAGGTATGTGCCATTTTAAAAGAAAGTCAGTCTTGCTATCAGGGGTCTCCTTCCACAAACAGAAGACTGATCTGTGCTGTGGAAAAGTGACTCCAGCTGAACAGGGGCCACATTTATCTGAACAACCAGGCTTTTGGGAGGAAGTTAATGCAGGAAACTGGAGAATGTGCTTACATGTGCTGCAATAAAATGATTGCTATAAAACCTGCCGTCTTTTAGCCAATACATAAACACATTCCTCCCCTTCCTTTGGCTACATTTTTAAACAACTTCTCTCTTTTCAGTTCATTAGTGAGGAGGAAGAAAAGTAGCCCATTCTAACATTTATTTAACTCACTTCTTTGTCACAGATAAGGCACTGAACATTTCTTTACACTCCATGTTCTTTGAAATTTATAAAGTATAGATTCAAATTTAATATATACAATCCCTCTATCATTCGTTCATTTGTTTTTCAAAATAAAACCAAAAATAAGACAATGAAATAAGTAATTTTTTCAGTATTTGTTTCCAAAACCAAAATGAAAAAAACAATCCAAAACACAACGATGGGGATTTTTAAGTTTTCCTTTTTGTGTTTAAATGACTAATAGAAAAAAAGGATAACAACCATTTTCTGTTTCATCCAATTTTGACCTGAAGCAAGCCGAGTAAACCGGAAATGAGTATGACCCACAGTGACAAAGATGCAAACCTACGTCCTATTTGGAGAAACTAAGAGGGTCACACTAAGACCAGAAGATATGACCACGGAGAAAATTGGTGTCATATCATAAAATAGTGATCTTCAAGTCTGGTGGCCATGTTTCTTTGGGTTGTTAAGATTAATTTCTGGTTTACTCAATTTGGTTTTATTTTGAAAAATGAATGAACGAATGATACACAGATTATATTGGTCTCTGAGGCAGAAAAAGGCAGTATTTTTTTCTGTAGTCTTTTACCTTGGTTATGGAAAGTGTTTTACATTTACAAAATCAGGTTACTTCAGACAGTAGAAGTCAAGCACTGCAGATAAGTCGGAATTTAATGAGTATTCTGGTATACAGGTAGTCTAAAGCACCTTTTGTATGTAACACATCAATCTATCCAACTATATGTATGGCTTTCAAAACACAGTTCATAACTGGCATAAATAATAGTTTTTAGAACAGAAAACAATACCAATGGTAACTTCAAATCACATCTTAATTCAGTTTCATGTGGTGTTCCTCAGGGTTCCATTTCGGGATCCCTACTCTTTCCAATTTATATAAATGATTTAGCACATGTATCACAAAAACTATTTACTCTCCTATTTGCAGACGATACAAATTTATTTATGTCTCACAAGAGTCTTGACATATTAGTAATATTGGGGGGTGGGGTGATGAGTCTATGGAACTGAACTTTGGAATATGGGTCTTTAAGACCCGATTGTAGGACACAGCCTGTGGGCCTTGTACGAAGAACCGCACAAGGGTTATTATTCTATACTATACTGGATGTATAAGATAATAAATAAATGTTCCTGTCTTCCTGAAATTGACCATAACACCTTCTTATTAAACTTTCCACAACCACCACACATGTCAAAGTCATTATTTGAGAACAATTCATCCAAAATCCAAATTGAACAAATGATTGTTCCCCCTTTACTACTTTTAAAGGTCATATTAAAACTGCTTTTATAAGTTACATTTCCCACAAAATACACAAGAATACACAGAGAAAGATTAAAAAAAAAAATCTATAAAACTCTCTTCTACATGACTATATATGACAAACAGATGACAAATGAGTCTTTGGATATTTAAGATAATAAATAAATGTTCCTGTCTTCCTGAAATTGACCATAACACGTTCTTATTAAACTCAGATAGCCACAACCACGACACATGTGAAAGTCATTATTTAAGAACAATTAATGCAAAATCCAACCAAGAACAGTTTATTATCATGTCCAGGAGCCCAGACATTTGGAATAACCATTGAAATCATGTTCCTCCTCTACTACTTTCAAAGGTGAAACTACAGCTGCTTTTATAAATAACCCCTCATTTTCCTAAGTTTTTTTCCTTGTTTATTATTTGTCCTTAAAGTGTTATTTAACTCATGTCCATGCATTATTATTTCTTTTGCATTTGTGTTTTATTGTATCGTTTATTTACTTTTTGCATTTAATTCTTTTTGAGTGTCAAGTTAATGAAGGCAGGATCTATGTAAGCATATTAAGCTTTTGGCTTCTCTTTCACCGTCTTTTTGTATTTTTACTTGCTAATGTATTTGTTATTTTTATAGTGCATAATAAACCAGACTACTCCGAGGCAATGAAAACACAAGACTTTAAATGTGGGTTTATTTTTGCTCACAGTCTGAGTTGTCCAGTGACAGTTGGGAGTCACACGTGCTCCTTGTTCCACATGAATGATCATGTAAATTAACATGTTCTCTTAACATTACATCTCGAGTCCAACAGATGGAACTAGCAGATCTGTAAGTGCAGGTGTTGAAATAAAGAAGTGGTTGTTTTCTCTATATAACAAAGGTGTCAAACATAAGGCCAGGGGGCCAAATTCGGCCTGCCATAGGCTTCAAAATCTGGCCAAAGCTCTGGATGTTGTAGGGCTGTCTTGGATGACACGTCTCCGCAACATTGCATGGACATCAGGGACAGTGTCACTGGAGTGGCAGACCAGGGGGGTGGTTCCCATCTTTAAGAAAGGGGACCAGAGGCTGTGCTCCAATTATCATGGGATCACACTTCTGAGCCTCCCCGGTAAGGTCTACTCCAGGGTACTGGAAAAGAGGGTGCGATTGGTGGTCGAAACTCAGATCGAGGAGGAGCAATATGGTTTTCGTCCTGGACATTGAAGAGTGGACCAGCTCTATACCTTCGCTGGGGTGCTGGAGGGACCATGGGAGTTTGCCTAACCAGTCCACATGTGTTTTGTAGATTTGGAAAAGGCTTATGACTGTGTCCCCAGAGGTATCCTGTGGGGAGTACTCCAAGAGTATGGGGTGGATGGTCTCTTACTGGGGGCCAATCAGTCCCTGTACCAAAGGAGCAAGAGCCTGTTCCGCATAGTGGGTACTAAGTTGGACTGCTTTCTGGTGAGGGTTGGACTCTGCTAGGGCTACCCCTTTGTCACTGATTCTGTTCATAACTTTTATGGACAGAATCTCTAGGCGCAGCTGGGTGGGGGAGGGGGTCCAGTTTGGGAGGTACTGGGAGTAGAGCTCATGCTCCTCCATGTCCAGAGGAGCCAGGTGAGGTGGCTCGGGCACCTCATGAAGATGCCTTCTGTGAATAACCTGAAATATATGTGGAATTTTACCAATATTGTGAAGGTTACTAAATGCTGTGTGTCTTAGTAAATCCACTGTTATCTTTAAGTTGTGATGCACATGTGTAAATAATAAACTAAAGTGTAATATTGTTAATATTGCACAATTTTCAGGTTGTTAATATTTTGGTTCGTGTTATGTTCAGGTACAGTTCGTAGAGTTTGTAGAGTTTTTTTGCTCAAGAACATCAAGAAAATTTTAAAGTTGACACTATTTTTACGCTTTTATCATATTATTTATATTATGTTAGTGATCCCATGAATGTGAAACTGAACTACAATGAGTTGGACAGCCCTGATCTATAAAGACTATAAAAGACACAGCAAACAATATCCAGTGTCATTGGGACATGTGTGGGACCAACTGAAACAAACTGGGACCAGCTAAACATTCCCCCACACCTCAAACTAGGCAGCAACTCCAGAACATTCTGCAGGCAAAGTGAAGACAACTGCCCTAAGACAACTGCAGACGCTTGGTCAGGTCCAATACAGGACGTTGTCCTGCCTGTGTCAATGCAGGTGGGGGTCATACCCCAGATACTGACATTTTTTTTCCAGAAATGACTGTTTTTACCCCATACCGACTGTTTCTCTACCCCCATACCGACTGTGTTTTTACCCCCATACCGACTGTGTTTCTACCCCCATACCGACTGTGTTTCTACCCCCAAACCGACTGTGTTTTTACCCCCATACCGACTGTGTTTCTACCCCCATGCCGACTGTGTTTCTACCCCCATGCCGACTGTGTTTCTACCCCCATACCGACTGTGTTTCTACCCCCAAACCGACTGTGTTTTTACCCCCATACCGACTGTGTTTTTACCCCCATACCGACTGTGTTTCTACCCCCATGCCGACTGTGTTTCTACCCCCATACCGACTGTGTTTCTACCCCCAAACCGACTGTGTTTTTACCCCATACTGTTTTACCCCATACGGACTGTTTTTTAAGTTGATAGTTGAATGCGTGTTTCATTGTGTTCTTGTAACTTTTTTTATTTTAAACTTGTGCTCATTATGTTTAATGCATGTGTTTATTGCACAAATTCAGCCAAATAACACATATAATTAATCAAAATCAACCCAATATATTGAAATTGTTAAAATAAAACAACATATTTGAATCCAAAGTGGTGTTTTCACTGCCTCAGTGTTTACATACATATATATTTTCTCTTGCTGTATTGTTCTCCCAGTTGCAGCTGAGGTATGCTTTTGATACTGTAGGAAGACAAAGTATTATGCGTGCTGATTGCATTATGGTGGAATAACAGCTGAAGGATCGATCAGAAGTTAAGAGCACCATCCATTAGATAGAGCAGAGTGACGCTACATAACAGCTGAGTGACATTAAAAATACATAAAGGTTCATTAGGGCACCCTGCTGGCACACAGGATACAGAGGTGTTACACTACTAAACGCTCTCCATCAACACAAAGAGAGGTTTTCAGTTGAGACTTGGTGTAGGGCTGTCAGTCACACCCCACCTTAGTCATTGTGAACTCTGACCCAAATCAGGTCAATAAATCTATGGCAATCAATGAGCTGTATGTGTGATGTAATGGGCAGAGGGACTGAATGTGAAAAGAAAAGGGACCCAGGAGCAGGAAATAAATCGGCATGTGTAGAAACATACATATACACACACACACACGTGTATATATATATATATATATATATATATATATATATATATCAAAATCATGAGATAAAAAGTAAAAATTTAAGTGTGCCATAACGCCTGGAAAATACGGTGTGTGTGTGTGTGTGTGTGTGTGTGTGTGTGTATATATATATATATATATATATATATATATATATATATATACACACACACACACACACACACAGTAATCCACACACTCTGATGTCAAACACACAGATAGTCATGGAGGGAAGAAAAAGGTGCTTGTTTCTTGGATTCACACACTGAAAATTCTTTATTTAGCTGCAGTAAATTAAATCGCAGTTTGCATTAGATTAGCCTTAGCCAGACTGGTCAAGTGTAAACAGTGAATTTATACATGCACAAACGCTGAAATCAATCTGCTGACTTGTGTCAGAGATATAAAGACTTACTGTGTGCGCAGGGTAAAAGCTGCACTGGTGATCGAGGTAGGCAGGTTGAGGCCTTTTGTGATTTCTCTCCAGATCTTCTTGTTGATAACTTCCACAAGGCCTCCCTTTTCTGTCACCAGTTTGTACAGCATGTATAGATCCAGGACTTGTTTGGCCATGATGGGTATACGATTGACTGGGGTTCCTGTGAACGAAAGAAAACCCGAAAAATAAAAAAAATAAAAAATCAAAACAGCAGACATCACATTGTACATGTGGATCACAGTAGCTTAAAAATTCAAAATGGAAGCCTTGTCATGGATTAATGTTCCAGTGTGAATGGAATCTATAATCCCCATTTCTGTCTGTGTGAATTTCTGCTGAGAGAGAAAATACTATAAGCTGCTGTAATGAAGAATGTGAAATTATGAGCTCATTTCACTAATGCTAAACTGTTACAGGTTGTCGACCCCTGGTTTAGATGCTGTGCGTTGATAACTTTTGAATGATGAAGCAACATATTAACTTACAAACAATAACATGGAATTATAACACAGAAATAAATGCAGGTATGTGAGTAAGGTCATGTGATGTTCAGAAAGACCATTGACTACTTTTTAAAAATGTAGGTCGGGTCTGACCTTTTCAAATATATTTCTTGCGGGCCATCTGTACATTGACCCGCACATCACTGACATATATATATATATATATATATATATATATATATATATATATATATATATATATATATATATATATATATATATATATATATATATATATATATATATATATATATATATATATATATATATATATATATATATATATATGTGTGTACCTTTTCACTACACTATATTACCATACCAGGTTCTACTGTATTTTTATTTTTCAATCACTGTACATGATCCAGTTTGGTGACCGACCTGTAAGGGGCTAATGGGAGGGACATTGGGAAGAGTTTTGTTTGGGCTGCCTACAGTAGTGGGTTTTTTTGTACTTTTGTGGCCATTTTTTCTTTGAGGAAAAAAATGCAGATACTTTGTCTTTAAGGGAAATGAATGTATCCTATCACATTGTCTGCAGAAATTCAATAAAGAGATTGAGGGGGGGGCATTATGAGAAGAACTCTATATTATAGGATTCATTTATCCTGTAATCAATGCTACAACACATGGATGATTTCCATGACCCCTTAGATACTGATCTAAAACCTGTGTGGATATTGGCAAAACAAAGGTGACAGGCCTGATGCCAGGACGGCCTGTTAAATTTGGCTTGAAAACATATTAGCCCAGTTAAGGCAATCTGGCTTGACCTGGAAAAGGGGATTCGCAACAACACAAAAGCAAAGCAGCTCTAGACTTTTGATACAGATGCATTAATCTTGTCAACAGCTTATCTGCACTGAAGCTTGCAGAAAGCGTGTTCGGGGGGGGGGGGGGGGGGGGTCACAGTATGCAACAGAATCAAAAAGTGCAATGTGCAAGAGTGCAGGCATGAAGCAGGAAGAGGAGGGAGGGAGGGGAGGGGACTTGGGATTGTGACGACCTGCTAATCCATGGGTAGCGGTGGGTGGGTGGGTGGGGGGGCTCCTGGATAGGCTAGTATAATGAAGCTCATTTAGAGGATTGTACTAAGTAAATCCACACCCTCTGCCGTTAGTGCTGCTGGGCCCAGTGCAGGGGAGCCGTACAGATTTGCCCTCACAGCTAATGCCAGGCCAATCCCTCAGCCCCACCACAGGCTGCTCTTAACCTGGAACTGGACTCATTAATGACTTTGTAAAATAGCAGAGTGATTAGGCCATGAAGATTAGCCCTGATTCATTTTCTTAAGTTAGAAACAGTTCTTTAAGCCCTTTGCAAAGGGGCCTAAGTGAACACATGGACGTGCATAAGAGTGGAGATCAGGAAGGTGTTGCTGTGCTCAGAGTATAATACAGTACAGCACTGGCCCATAGCCTACAGTACCACCCTAACCCTAATATTCATGGCAGGGCTGGTTCTGGTCAATGTGGTGCCCCAGGTGAACACCCCTCTTTCCTTTGTGTAGAATCACAAATGAGCATCTGTAAACAGTGTCCTCCATCTGATCGACTATGTACTATGAGTGCCCATGAACAATCATTGTCAATGTTAAGTTTAATGCTTTATTTACCATATTTTCCACACTATAAGGAACACTGTCAATTAAGGTTTTTTTCATATATAATGTGCATTAAGTGAAGCTAAACAGTCACAATATAATATGGACCAAAACATACCCTTATTCTGCTAACTCAAACTTTAAGAGTCCAAATTCTGACATAAAAAGTCTAAATTCCCAGTCACCAAGCACAACCAGAATTAATCCATATGTAAGGTGCACTGTGGGTTTTGGAGAAAATTAAAGTCTTTTAAATGTGCCAGACAATACAGTAGCTTAATATTCTAATTCTGTGGGTCATGGTGCCCCCAAGTCATCTGGTGCCCTAGGCGACTGCCTTGGCTGCCAATGCCTAATGCCGGCCTCAGATTAATGGGATATTGATAGTTGTCGAAGAAACAAAAAAAAGTCTTCTGTTTAGTTTCTGCTGCCGTGTTTACTACCAAAGTCACTCAATCTCTTTCACCTTGATGGCTAAAATGTGCAAACATACAAATACACAGCATGCTGCATTTCCTGCAAACAGAGGTGGGACCTGTGTTTGGGTAAGGTGGGTGTCAGAAAAGACTCGCATGTCTGTTAAAAATACATGTTCATTTCAGTCGTGTGAGGATTTTCCACAGGCCAATTTTGCAACCATCATCAACTCTGCCAGAAAATAAATCCAGAAATTCTCAGTAATACAAAGCATATAATAATAAAAGACAATTTAAAAAAGGCAATTTGCAATATTTTTATTCTTACAAAGTCTTAGTTGTATGGTTATCTAAACAGACATCACTTGAGGTACGACATTAAACGTCATTTAGCACCCATTTCTTCATGTCTTTTACATTTTATAGTTGCTCAAGGGTGAATTCTCAATTGGCCGGATGGCCGGGGGGCGGGATTAAGGTCCTGGACATTCTGTGCAGCTGAAGATTGCGTTGCTATGGTGTGAAATATGACACACAGATGCAGCGGAGTCAAAAAGCTGAATCGAGTGCAATTAATTGGACATATTTCTTGGTGGCATTTTTTAAATTTTTGTCTTTCATAAGGAGTGTTTTGGCAAATGGCACCATGAGGATAGAATATATATATATATATATATATATATATATATATATATATATATATATATATATATATATATATATATATATATATATATATATATATATATATATATATATATATATATATTCATCTGAACCTGATTAGACTACTGACTCATTCAATACTGTTTATTATTTACTCAAAGTTTCCTGTACACCACCGAAACTGGACAGAAAGGAAGACCATGGTGATGCAAAGTGACATTAAAATAATGAAATAACAGTGAAATAAGGCTTCAATGACTTGCAGCAGGTTTATTTTTAACAAGTCAGATATTTGACAATGTTCAGTGAGTCATATTTAAGATTTCCTTTTATCAAAGATCAGTGAAGAAAGTGAGAAAACATCAGCAATCTTTAAATTGTTTTTACAGAAGCGACAACAGTCGTTAAACTCCATAATCCACCATTTTGTTTATTTATTCCTAACTTCCTCTGGACTCCTGCATGAACTTTCCAGCACTTTAACGTAGTCCTAAAGATTACGCTGATTGGTTGTAGTACTGTCCTATTACATACAGAGGGATTTGAAAGACAACCTTTTAGCCCCGCCTCCCCTGACTATGAAGCACCACTAGACCCATACATGGAATGAATAGGGATAGTGCTGCTAGGCTAACATTAAAAATAATTTAGCACCCATTTCTTAATTTTGCATTTTATTGTTGCAAAAGTGTGCTGTGTGCGCGTTCTCAAAGTTTATGGACTAAAGAGAACCTTTACAACTATATACTAAATTGATAGAACACAAATTGAGTTTCATAAGAAAAAAAAGCTGAAAATACTGGTAAAAATTAACCAGTACATTGTTCTTAAACACTGGAAAACCTCTAAAGCCTCACAGTTTAAAGAAAAGGTTAATATGATGATAAAAACGGCTCATATAAACGTTTGCTTCATAAGATTAACAGTAAGGATGTGACTGCAGCCCAAGTTTGGGAACCATTTTGGTTTTATATATCTATGACTGCCAGACAGTGTAGTGATCGTTCTATTGCTCTGGTATATTTTATCTTCTATTCTTTATTCTTCTTTTTTCCCCCCTTCTAAGTACTTCAACACCTTATAGACATAGCTAGCTTTGGATATCTTTTCCTGTGTGTGTTTGAGACCTCCGTCTGTTCACATCAGGTAATACTGTACGATTGTCACGAACCAAGTGAATACTTCAATAAAAACTGGATTTAAAAAATAAATTAACCAGTGCAAACACTATACTAGTAATGTGTGGATTTGTGCAAATGTAGGTGCAGAACATATATGACAAAGATGGACTTATAGAGCTTTTTATAACCTGTGCAACAGGCAACAGCACCTCAGTGTACTATACTATCTTCAGTATAGTATACTGTGTGTACTTAATGATTTTCAACCTGTAAAAGCACGAGAACAACACTACTAGGATAAGAGGCCATCTGATCTCTAATACCACTTAACCTGATGGACACAGAGGAGAGAGGAGGAGGAGAGAGGAGGAGAGAGGAGAAGAGAAGAGAAGAGAAGAGGAGAGAGAGGAGGAGAGAGGAGGAGAGAGGAAGAGGAGGAGGAGAGAAGAAAGAAGAGGAGAGGAGAGGAGAAGAGAAGAGAAGAGGAGAGAGGAAGAGGAGGAGAAGAGAAGAGAAGAGAAGAGGAGAGGAGAGGAGAGGAGAGGAGAGAGGAGAGGAGAAGAGGAGAGGAGAGGAGAGGAGAGGAGAGGAGAGGAGAGGAGAGGAGAGGAGAGGAGAGGAGAGGAGAGGAGAGGAGAGGAGAGGAGAGGAGAGGAGAGGAGAGAGAGAGGAGAAGAGAAGAGAAGAGAGAAGAGAAGGAGAAGAGAAAGAGAAGAGAAGAAGAAGAGAAGAGAAGAGAGAGAAGAGAAGGAGAGAAGAGAAGAGGAAGAGAAGAGAAGAAAGAAGAGGAGAGAGGAGAGGAGAGGAGAAGAGGAGAGGAGAGGAGAGGAGAGGAGAGGAGAGGAGAGGAGAGGAGAGGAGAGGAGAGGAGAGGAGAGGGGAGAGGAGAGGAGAGGAGAGGAGAGGAGAGGAGAGGAGAGGAGAGGAGAGGAGAGGAGAGGAGAGGAATAGATAATTAGTGGTTGATGTCAATAAATCCAAACCTCTAATTTAAAAAGTCAAAAATAGCCGTAGACAGGATGTAATGTGGAACATAACAATAACCTAGCGTAGTGTTTGTTTCAAACTTTCTTCTTCTGCACTTTTCCAGACTTAGACCGTATATTTATTTATGAAAATGACCACGGCACACTTCCTGTTTCATCAGATATCCAGGACATGTGACGGACCAAAGCACACAAATGCCAGGTCAGTTATTTAATGCAGCATGGGACATCAATCCTGCATCAAACAATTAGGACAAGTCCAGGGGTCAGAGATCAGCCAGGGGTTATTGATGTGTGAATTAAAGTGCAGGTCAGCAGGAAGCCATGTTTTCATACTGGCCTGACCATGAACAATGAAGCTACAACAAATGAGACACAACAGCCAGCGCTGACCCCAGAGTGACAGGCCAGCAGTTAGTCAGCCCTTAATTCACACCTCTGCTTTTATATACGTATACCACCCCCTTTAACTAAGTACAAGTACTTCCTTTACTGTACTGAAGGAGATTTTTTATTCAAGTATCTTTACTTTACTTGAGTTTTTTTTTTAGCAACTTTTTACTTTTACTCCCTACATTTTTGTATGAATTTCTGTACTTTATACTCTTTACATTCTCAGAATAGACCCATTACTTTTTCAAACTAAACAAACGTGACTATTTATCTGATAATTTGGACTTTTTATTTCACAATTCATATTTTTTCCCTCATAATTATGCTTTTTCTTTTTTTATTTCTTATTTATGACTTTTGAATTTGTCCTAAACATCCTGTCCATACCCAATAAACTGAGTACCATGAGCCAATAAAACACATCATCTACACACTAACTCACTTTTAAAGGCTTTACTTTTGGATCATTTTGAAGATTTTCTGTTTATTCCTGCTTAAATAAGTATTATTTCATCCATAGCTAAATAAAAAAAAAATGCAGTTTTACTTTTACTTTATCACAATTGAGAAGTTGTACTTTACATTTACTTAAATATAGGAGTTGAGGAGTTTTTTCACACCAGTAGCTGTACTTCTACTTACGTACAGAATGCGAGTACTTTGATCACCTCTGCCTTTTCCTATCTGCTTTCTCATCCAATTTAAGTTTAATGCATTTACACAGAGCTACTGTTTCAAAAATGAGTTCAGGGAGTGTTTATATATGCCATGAAACTAAATATCTATTAATATCTTAAGCAGTCCAGAGGCTTTGAAAGCTAAAGCAGCATTAATTAGTGAACACATGACAAAAGTTTCACATTCCTGCACCCCCTGACCACATGTGAAAGTGCTGGGAAAGCACCTTTGATAATGCCGTAATTGACCAAAAATCACATTAGCAACACTTGGGAACTTAGCCAAAGAGTTCCCTAATTTGAGAGAATCAACATGCTGCTTGCCTTTGGTGTCCAACATCTGCTATGTTTTCAACCCTGGAGACATTTAGCTCTAACAGGCTTAATTAGACCAGTCCCAAACATGTCTTTTGATCACAGTAGTGCAACTCTTCAGCCTCACCATTGCTTTTTAATGCACCGTCTTCGGCTGTTATATCGCTTCAAACCCTTATGTGACACCGCATAATAAACATTGCTTGGCTTTACGGCGCACAGGAATGAAGACGCTAACTATTGGGTATTTCATCTCTCTGCAAAGCTGTGATTTGTCCACTCTGCTCCTCTGAGCCAATCTGTAATTGGCTACAGGCTTCACCTCCCATCATCCTTTGCCCTGGACTGATTTTCCCCAAGGGACAGGGCCATCAGGAGCCTAGTGATTAATGGCACCAGGGGTCAGAGGTCGCCGTGGTGGGAAGTGCCACGGCTGAGGGCCCCTGAACCACTCCCTAAGTCCTTCCTCCGACTTCCACTGTGAACACAAGAGCCACACGGCCAGCGTTCAAATGGCTAGACTTCAAATGATAAGACATGCAGATAGTGAAATAGACAGAAGGGGGGACAGCTTCAAAAAGACTGGGCAACAATTTCAGAAAGTTCTTCAGAAAAAGGGTCTAGCAGCAAATTTGAGGAAAACTCAGTAAACATGCTATTTCCCATAATTAATTTGAGGGTGCTGATTCCAATTATTTTGTTTACTAAGCTGAATTTAGCATTTTTAGTCTGCTAATTAGCATAATAGCATAGCAGTCATACTAGGTGAAGTAAGAATTTTGTTTGAGCGATAACTTTTGAAAGAGTTGATAGATTGACACCAAATCGTGTATGCCGCTGCTCTAGCATGTGGACATTAAGTGTCTATATTTCGGAAGCCAACGGTTTCAAGATGGTGGACTTAAAAAAAAAAAAAAATTCTAACAATCAAGTCCCATATTAATATGCAAATGACAAGGCTTAGCACTTATAATCCAGCTATATTCAGAATAATCACCCTAAAATTTAACCCTTGTTGAAAATTGTACAAGTCTACACTGGGCAAAGATTGCAGAAATACCTTCAGAAAATGGGTCTAGTGGAGTAAAATTTGAGTAAAAGCCAGTAAACATGCTATTTGCCATCATTCGAGGGTGCAGATTCCAAATATTTTGTTTACCAAAATATGAGAATTATGAGTTTTAAGTCTGCTAATTAGCATAACAGCATAGCAGTCAAAAGCAAATGAAGTTGTCTTTAACTGAACACATTTTATAAAAAGTCCAGTGGTACATGTAGCCCCACAGCTTCACTCAGATATATTAATATAATAGTATGTTAAATAATATTTTTGCTATGACTCATGTACTATTGTAGCACTGAAATATGAAATGTCAGTCTGATACTATGATGTTTAACTGATTCGTTAAGAATAAGAAATGAAAAAAATGTGCATTTCATTTTAATATGCAAATTAGAAGGCTTAAAACTCAGAATTCAGCTTGGTAAAAACAATATTCAGAATCAGAACCCTAAAATTATTCCAATTATTATGTCCTTTCCTCATATTTGATAAATTCTTCTTTTGTGAAAATTTTACTAGTCTAAAAAGCCCAATGATTGAAAGAAATGCATGATTTGTACAAACAAGACGGTTGTAGAGCTGTACTATATTCTGTAGAATAATACATTCTGCAAATAGCTTATATGTTCTTATGGAATATTTGATGCTAGTTTTAATTTGATTTCCAGGACAGGAAGTATTCAACTCAATTACTACTCAATAAGGAACATGCATACATTGACATACAACAGATGAGGTGAATATTTTTAACCACACTGATCAATTGTGACCCAAACTGGACTATAAATTGAACAAGTTACAGATGCAAAATGTTCTGTCTAGCATGGTTCTAATTTCTATCCTCATGTGAGGAGAAAAAAAAGGGAACAAGGTCATTTTATGTGACCCCTGACCTATTTTTAGCAGGAAACAGCTGTTCACATTAAAGGGTTTCCATAATAAATCAATTGGTGCCCCTGACATAGTGGTAAATTAAATATCGCTGACTTCACATGATGGGCATTATTTTAAATAATTAAGCGGCAGAGCAGCAGCCTTCCAGCGGACAACACACAAGAAATAAATGTTTTACTCCATGAGCATTGGCTAGTGTGAGGTTTCACTGTGATAATGAAAGTAAAAAAAAAAAAAAAAAAAATCACATAATTGTGAATGTTGTTCTGTTAATTGGTATGTTGTTTGTCTACCATTGGGTGACTTGGACATTACATTGAATAAAAGGGTCAGATTGATAACAAAAAGAGGAAAAGTCAGTAACAAAAGGAAGCAATAGCAGCAGGGAACTAAAGACAAATGACCTGCAGGATGAGAAAGAAAAAAAGAAGGCATGAAGAGGAAAACAGATTCACACAGTTTTTTTGCTCCGTCTAGGAAGGAAGGAAGGAAGGAAGGAAGGAAGGAAGGATAAAAAGGTAGGGGGAGGTGTGGTAACTAGCCAGCTGGAGAAAGACTGGATTACTGCTGTAAGGAAGGTGTCAGCCAACACAAACAGCCCCTGGCCTCGTGGCAGTGTCTGAGTCCCTTCAGCCATCCACACCTTCCTCCTCCTCCTCCTCCTCCTCATCTTCTGTTTGATTGACACACATCCACTTCATTAACGTGGACTCACCAATACAAAAGCAGTATATAGTGATGGTCCACTCTTCAGAAGACTTTCTACAACACAACACTTGGATGTTTTTTAAAAAAGCATAAAGATGAATAGGATATTTTCTGCTTGAAATTTGTCAATGACAAATACAACTGCATGACTTATAACACTTTCAGCAAATCAGACACTTATTCAAACTTATATCAGGGTTCATACACACTTTAACCAATACTTTTCCATGACTTTTTGGCACATTTCCATGACTACGTACTAAAAATGCAAGTGGACTTTAAACAATCAGAATAAAAAGTTTAATTAACATTTATGTACATGTCCCAGTGAAGCCAGACATTGTTAAATCCACACTTTCCTGGTATTTATATTTAATTTGGGCAGATTTTAGTCCATACCCACTTCACCACATGTGGCATGTTACATCCCAAGAAGTGAGTGAACAGGAAATGAACTGGAAATTCATTTCCTGTTCACTGAATAGAACGTTATGGTTAAGACAACATGAAATAAACTTTTTATACAGTCATTCAAACTATTATTATTCATCACATATTATTATGCTGTGTAAAGAAAGATTTTTCAAATTCCCAAACTTTCCCAGGATTTTTCAAAATGTATGAACCCTGGAAATCACACTGGAAATAAAATGAGCAGTTCCGACAGAACATATAACTCCCCAAAGCCCCATTGCTCTAGAATTTATTCACTTACTCATGCTCACAATTTTAGAAATGAGAAATTAACAAACTACAGGATGTCCCCTTTTCACTAATTAATTCTCAATTATTATTGGTTCATCCTCAGGCCACACTCTACTTTCTATTGTTTAGTGAAAAATCATACATGAGGTTTTGCATGATCTGCCTGACAGACAGACATACCGCATTTTCCGGACTATAAAGTGCACTTAAAACACAAATTTCTTCAAAAGTCACAGTCCACCTTATATGTGGATTAACTGTGGTTGTGCTTAGTAACTTGGAATTTTGACTTTTTATCTCATGATTTTGACTTTGCATTTTTCAAATTTTTAAATTTTCCACGTTTTTTTTTGTTTTGTTTTTTTACATATGAACCCTGTGATATTCACTTAACACTTAATGAGGTCTATACCTAAATGCTGTCCATATCTGACATAAAGTTATGTGTTCCCCCCATTTTTGAAAGGTGGTTTAAAGGAAATCCTCTCCAACAGCGCTAACCCTTCATTAGCATGGGGCAGGGAGACACTGAGGTGAGGGATGAGTGTCTGGACTCCACATGCTGGGAAGTTTACTTTATGTCAGGCAGCCCCTGGCTGTTTAGTTTATATGTTCATACGTCGGGGCAGCATATTGTCAGGACCTCGCTGTACGCTGGGGCATGTTTGTTTTATTTTTAATGCATGGCAAGGGACATAAAAGGTAAAAAAGCCTTGAGTGTATGGAATTTTCTATCTTTAGTCCAGGCAGAGCCACCACTCACTCACATGACGGACCAATTCATATCAAGTGTTAAGATATGTCCCCTCCACATAAGGGAAGTTAAATGTAACATTACACTATAGATACAACGCTATTCTAAGCAGCTAAAGTCACAGCTGGTTCAGAGGCACATGCAGAGAAAGAATGAGGGACAGTCTATAGCATGCAGGTCGATACGCTCTATATCTTTGATAGGCATCTGTTATGTCAATAGTGCAATTAATGTGAATTGACAGAGGGAGAGTGTTACAGACAAAAATATACAATCAAGAGAGGAAATGAAGACATTCCGTGTATCATTCGTTCTTTCGTTTTTCAACTGCCAATCAAAAACAAAAAAATAAAAGGGAGATGGATTATTTCCTTTTTTGTTTTCTTAATCCAACACGAAAACAGAATATATGCCTGGTTTTTCATATTCTGATTTTAGGCTCAGATCACAAATATGAAATGGAACTTGACTGAATTAGGTTTTTATATTTAATTGTTTGTATTCACATGACCTACCTGGTCATGTATTCACATGTATTCACATGACCTACCTGAACTGCTGCACGCAGCAGTTCAGGTAGCAAGATGTCTCCACCATCTCAGGCAGCAGCCACAGAGCGCTTTACAATAGAAAGAGTAAACTATACAACAGTGTAGCTTACATAAAAACGCAGAGTGGCAGTTAAAGGTTCTGGACAATAAACTGATCAAGACATCACTATTTCATCCAAGTGTCAACTATAACCAGCTAGCTAGAGCTAAGCTATCACCATTTAACATTAATTCTGTCAAATAAACATCATTCATTCTGATTGACTCCCAAAAGTCAACATCCTCCTGTCCCTGCTTCTACTTCTACTTCTGTCTTCCCTGACTGCTGGCACCAAAGTATGATTGATAAAAAATATTTAGTATTTTTGATCTGAGCCTAAAATGGAAATATGAAAAACCAGGCATATATTCAGTTTTCCTGTTGGATTAAGAAAATGAAAAAAAAAATCCATCTCCTTTTTTATTTATTTTTTGTTTTTGATTGGCAGTTGAAAAATGAAAGAACAAATGATACATGGAATGAAGACAAATAATGACTTCTGTTTTACTGTCCGCATCCAACTGCGACATTACAAGAAATACAAAAACTAATCAAAACTTTGGAATCACTTGACGTTTGGGCTCCGATTTGAAATCCATCTTCCTGAACACTGTTGGTGATTTTGTTATATAAAAAAAACACAAAAAGTGAATGTAGACACAAAATCTGTGTATCATTCGTTTTTCAAAATAAAAAAAACCGAGACTCAATGAAAAAAAAACCCACTTGTTTCTTCGTTATTTGTTTCCAAAACCAAAATGAAAACACAGCCATGTTTTTCAGTTTTCCTTTCTGTGTTTAAATGAATTATAAAAAAACAGATAATGGCCATTTCCCGTTTTATGCAATTTTGACCTGAAGCAAGTTGAATAAACCAGAAATTAATCTTAACCCAAAGAAATAGGTCCACCAGACTTGAAGATCATTATGGTATGATATGACAACAATTTTCCCCATGGTCTTATCTTCAGGTCTTAGGGTGACCCTCTTAGTTTCCCCAAATAGGACCCAAGTTTCCATCTTTGTCACTGCAGGTCACACCCATTTCTGGTTTACTCAACTTGCTTCAGGTAAAAAAAAATCGGATAAAACAGGAAATGGCCGTTATCTGTTTTTTCCCATTATTCATTTAAACACAAAAAGGAAAACTGAAAAAACAAACAAACACATCATCCGTTTTTCATTTTGGTTTTGGAAACAAATAATGAAAAAGTGACTTGCTTTTTTGTCTTATTTTAGGTTTTATTTTGAAAAATGAATGACTGAATGATACACGGATTACACACTATCCTCTAGCAGTAAAACCACATGTGTCTGTACACAGAAACAAGGAAATTATGACATTTGTGCAGATGGGACTAATGCAAAAGCAGCAGCTGAAGCCCAGTGTGTTATTTTAAGGTGATCAAATACCGACAGATCCTTCTCTCCCATCTCCTCTTCCTACTTTCCTTCAGTCTTAATAAAAAGAACAAACATAAAAAGGTAGAAAAGAGCAAACATGAGATGACGAATAAGTCACTCAGAGCTATATTTACAGAAGAAGCAGTGAGAGTTGGTTTAAAGTAAGAATTATTGCAGCGAGCAGGCAGCCAATACATGGAAGCAGCTGTCTTCAGTGCACTGTTCAGTGGCTTAGCCTGTAGTGTAAAACATTACAAAACTGGCCAGGCTCCAAACAGGCAGAAGCTGTAAATCTAACTGGGTGGTGTTCACACACTAGGGAGGCTGTCAGGAGTGCAAATAATGACACTATTAGACTTTGAATTACTTGATTTTAAGTTTGCTCAGTGTAGTTTGGTAATAAATCTCTGTATTGTTATTTCTTATAGAGTTTCTGGGCACACTTTAACACACTGTCACTTTTGCAGTACATGATCTCTCAAACAGGGTCGGTGTTCGGCATTGGCAGACTAGGTGGTCACCTATTTTGTGTCTCATAATTTTGACTTTTTATCTCATAATTTTCATGTTTTCCCTTCTACAGTGAAAAAGATAGCTACTTGATTAGATTTTGACCTGGCGGCGGCCATATTGGATAATTTTGACTTTTTGTGGGATAATTTTGACTTTGTCTCATCATTTTGACTCATCACATAATTTTGGCTTTTTTCACATAATTTGGACTTTTTATCTCAGAATTTGGATTGTTTTAAAGTTTGGTTTAGCAAAATAAGAGTGTGTTTTTGTCTGTGTTACAACTCAATAAGGTCAAGAGTGACTGTTTAGTTTCACTTAATGCACCTTATATATATATATGAAAAAAAAATCAAAAAATAAACCATTAATTGACAGTGTGCCTTATAGTGTGGAAAATAAGGTAAATAAAGCATTGACAGTGATTATTCATGAACACTCAGTACGTACTCGATCAGATGTAGGACACTATGTGTACAGATGATAATTTCTAATTCCACAAAAAGGAAAGAGGGGTGTTCGCCTAGGGCACCACATTGACCAGAACTGACCCTGGTTATTTCTTATAGAAGTTTCTGGATGCAGTTTAACACGCTGTCAATTTTTCAGTATGTGATCTCTCAACCAGTTGTTACAGTGAAACACACCTGACCTGAAATAGGGAGAAAGAAAAAGAGAGAAAGAAAAAGAGAGAAACATGACTCCTCCTTCGTGGGTCATGAAGATGGGTCACCTGGTGAAATAGAGGGGGAGGGGGATTGAAAAGGTTGGATGGCGAGAAAAGTGAGATGGCCTCTCCAAGTGTAACCCAAGTCCCCTCAGTCCCTGCAGACCTGGCAGATCAACTGACTAGACCCCAATCAACACCAGCAGATTTGGAACCAGCAGAGATGGATGAATGGATGGATGGATTGATGACATAAGGATGGTTGATCCCCCTTATACCTTGTGGTTATTCATGATCACTGGCTATTCAGTTTCTTAAAAGAGCTCAGAAAATACAACTGATATCTGAGATGAGGTAAAAAAAAAAAAAAAAAAAAAAGAAAAAAAAGAAAAACATTTCAAATACTATTTAAAAAAAATCCAAATATATTTCAAATTATTTGAATAATATATAGAATAGTTTCCTTCTCCCTCACACAGATGCATATATATGTCTCTCCCTGATAAGGCTCAAAGTATTATCTACAATGTGTTGTGTATATGTGTGAAGTAAATAACTGCCTTATTGTGAGTTCAGTATTTTCCACACAAACCCCAACATAAATTAATTAATATAGCATATTCAGCACTTATCTACTCTACATGACCTCACTATAGCTGAAAAATAACTTCACATCGTGTTTAACAATGACAGTTAATGCCTTACAATATCCATGTGTATTTTTAAACTCTACTGCTCGCTTGAATATAGACAATGACCTCTGCTCTACATTTAAACCAGTATTCAGAGAATGCCTAATCTCTCCCCTATTTTGTGCTAATGTCAAATTTCTATGACAACCCGTTCTTGAATCAGCGCCAATAATTGATTTTGACCTTTCTGCTAAATGCGACCTTTGACCTTTTGCAATATTGATAATTTTGTTATATGTATATATGCGTCAGTATGTGTAATATGGTAATATATTCAGTATTGATTAAGTTATAGCGTAATATCTCTATGCCTCACACACAAACGGTGTTACATAAGCTAATTTTGCCATATGTCACCCTTGACCTCCAGAGATCTCAAAAACTATTGGCTGTAGGTGATAACACCAACTACTTCATTCTGCATCGTTTGGTACCAATCAGAAAGTTCTGTGACCCTCCGTTCTTGAGTTACAACCCATAATGTGATTTGGACCTTTCAGTTAATTGTGACCTTGACCTTTGACTCTTAATCAAATGAATCATTGCAAATGATGAAATTAGCTATATGTATATGCCCATGTAATTTCATTGTGATATCTCAAGCATTCATTGAGTTATAGCATGATATGTCTCTGCGGACACACACAACTACAACTACTACAACTAACGACTATTTTAATAGTGGACTAGTCACTAACTATTGAAACGATTAGTTGACTAGTCGGATAATTATAAATGTTTTCTTAAATTTAGCATGCAATTGATTTAATTATGTGGTACATGATAAACACAGGAAAGAGGAGTAAAATGAAAACTAGTTTTATTGAACATGTAAAACCAGTTAGACACAGTGCTGGGTGTGCACGTTTGCAGGAAGGGCTCCATGGCAGAGCATGAAATGGGCCTTAAATGTTAGAACCGAACCGGCCCGGGTCCTACTCAAATGATAGAAATGATGCCCGAACCCGTCGGGTCTCGTGGGGTCCCATCAGGGGTCCCATCAGGGGTCAAATATTCCCAGCTCTAGTTAACTCTCTTCTTCAGACTGCATGCATTTAATTTAAAATAAGCACAGTCTGACAAAACGCTCAAACTCTCTTTTATAATGAAAATACACTTATAAAATGTACAATTAGGTCATAAAAACTGTTTTGACTTGAATCATACTGAGGTGAGTCAGACTCCATTTCATTCAACTGCCCGACATGTTTTCTCTTCGATGCATCAGCGAGGTACTGCTGTGCTGTACCTTCTTTACAAACCTCTCCAGTAGACATTTTATTGACCGTATTCAGAATAGAATGCTCCCAAACTTTACTAGTACCTGTATGTTACCACTCATGAGCTCTCAACAGACATTATAATTAAGTGTGATGTCTCACTCTAGTGGAAAAACGCGACTGCCGACAATAGTCGACAACAGAATTTGTTGTTGACTAATCGTTGCAGCCCTAACACACACACACACACACACACACACACACACACACACACACACAAGGTGATTACAATAATCTCACCCAACCAATGTTGGACAAGATTAAATGTTTCAAATTATTTTAATCGAACTGAAGGCTATTAGACTAGTTTCCTTCCCTCTCACACAGATGCACATGTCTCTCCCTGATAAGACTCAAAAGTATTATCTACAATGTCTGTTGTAGATAATAATAATGTGTGTTAAGCAACTAACTGCCTTATTGTGAGTTCAATATTTTGCACACAAATGCCAAGATGAATTAGTTAATACAGCATATTCAGCACTTATCTACTCTACATAACATCACTATCGCTGAAAAAAATAAGTTGACATCATGTTTAACTGACAGTTAATGCCTGACAATACCCATACATATTTTTAAACTCTACTGCTCGCTTGAATATAGACAATGACCTCTGCTCTATATTTAAATCACACTGAAAGATGAAGTGAGAGGAGTAACCCAATAGTTTGGCCGTGTAAACAAGCATCTCTGATCATTAAAGAAATGTCAAGAATGCATATGTCATGGCAACACAATGGCATGTTGCACACACAATAGAGGGAGGGGTTGCACATCAAGTTTAGATAACCCAGATTAAGCTGTGGAAATAAGGAAAGCTTGAAAGCATCAAACACAAACCAGGAAATGTCAAACTCAGGAAAAAAAAAACAGAATGGTAAAAGGAGAAATACAAAATTTAAGAGTTGGATATCAGCCATACACAATGGAAGTCTAAACAGGAAGTAGACTGTCAGACAGAAACTTTAGTTCAGACCTATGCCTAGTACCAGTGATAAGTGATGTGCTCACTGGCAGGTGTAGCATTGAGGGGATGGGCCACCCTATTGTCAAGCTTTATAACACACTTTACTGCTTCAATCAATGGAAACCAGGGCTGACAGATAAAGCCGTCAGCTGACAAGTCCCATTTGGGCCCTACAGCACAGATCAATGAAGGAGACATCAGCTGGTATGAGCCAAGAAGGAAGAATAATATGGTGAAAAGGCCACAGCAAATGTTGGGGGTTGTGAGCACTCGATATTAACTCCCATCAATGCTAATTACTTTGGCTTTTGGTAAAATGACACTAGTATTAAACATGCGCATGTTGGGCTGCTGGCTACGCTACACATCCGCATACACTGTGAGAGTTATTTAGGTCAACAGCACCAAATGGTTCTTCAAATCTCTACAAAGAATTAAAGGTAAAGAAGATCAAAGTTGCATCATACTGTAATACAGACATGACAATCAAAATGAAATCATACTGCTTAATCATCAAGTGTAGATTAAGGCTACGTTTATATGGAGACGAAAACATATATTTATATGGAGACGAAGACAGAAGACGACAAAAGTGTCATCTTCAGTTTTTCATCCACGTTTAGACGAATGTATTCAGGAGGAAATCCTTATTTATACAAAGACACAACCAGAACCGGTGTTAGGCATAGGCAGACTAGGAGGTCGCTTAGGACAACAGATGTCTTGGGGGTGCCAAGTTTTACAGAATTAGAATATAAAGCAACCGTATTTTCCGGACTATAAAGCACACTTAAAAGACTTTAATTTTCTCCAAAAACCACAGTGCACCTTATATATGGATTCATTCTAGCTATGCTTAGTGACTGGAAATTTAGACTTTTTGTCTCATAATTTGGCCTTTTCATGAGTCAAACTTAATACTACTAAGACAATACACTTATGTTTTACTGATCACAACATCTATCTATAATTCAGCAAATGTCTTTAGTGTGTCCTGTTTGTGTGGAACTCCAAACACCTGCACAACTCCACCAAATGATCCAACATTTGGAGGGTGACTTCCCAGTACTATGGCGGATTGCAATGCAAAGTTTCACACCATGAGGACAAACAACTCATTTCATTGCTCTGTAGAACTTTTAAAAAGGTGAAGTATAGAGTCAGAAGGCGAACGTAACAAAGTGACGCCGCGACGATTGGGAGAGAAACAAGCAGAAACAACCATAGAAGAACAACAACAATGGGTGGAGATTTCCTGTTATCAAAGATGAGTGAAGAATGTGAGAAAATGTCAGCAATCTTTAAATTCTTTTTACAGAAGAAACACCCGTCATTAAGCTCCATAATCCACCATTTTGTTTAGTCAGTCCTAACTTTCTCCAGACTCCTCCGTCAACTTTCCAGTGCTCTAACTACGTCATCCTAAAGATTACGCTGATTGGTTGTAGTCCCGGCCTATTGCATACAGAGGGATTTAAAAGACAACATGGAATGAATAGATATAGCGCAGCTAGGCTACTATTTTTACTGCATTTTTTTTTTACATTTTACTCTACTTTTGTGCAGTTTAGTGTATTTTTATGACACTTTACTCTATTTTTTTTGGACATTTTAGTGTATTTTTCCCCCACCTCCCCTGCCTATGAAGTGTTCCTAGACCTATACATGGAATGAATAGGGATAGCGCACCCAGGCTACCTGTATTCTGAATTGAACAGGAATAAAAACTCATATAAACAGGCCAAATGTGGTTGATTTCTTAACTGTGGAAGGTCTTGAATGGCAAGTAACTTAAAGATCCATGACAAATAGATATAACAAATGGAAATGAAGTCAAAAGATATTATCTAAGAAAATACTTAAGATCAACTGTTTGTCATGAGTTGTCAAATGATAGCTAGTCCAACATTCCACAATTATTTATTTGTAACAATATTTAATACTAAGAGAAAAAGTGCAGCTGTGTTTTTAAAGGCTCTTTCTTCCCTCAAATCAAGCGTGTCTTGTTTTCCATTAGTCTTCTTTCTTTCCACGCAGATCTTGGGTATTGTGTGGCTTATGCAACACTGCTGCAGAGATGCACTGGAAGTGAGCTCAGGGCTATTGTATTGGCGTACAGCTCCTTTGGGGGCTGTAATGCATTTCATACCATCCATCACACGGGTGTGGAGGCCAGGAAACATTACTTCAAGAGCAAACACAGGACACAGATGGAGAAGTAAGACACAAATGTGTAGAGACAGCAGAAGTTTAGGGAATATGTGGATCATAGGAAATCATAAAAAACCTTCCTGAGAAGAGCTTCAGAAGGCTCCAAACATCTTCATCAATGTTTCTTCAACAAAACAGATGACAATCCAAAAATAGATTCCATGATCCTTTTTATATATCGCCATTCATTTCTTATCTACAAATGTCATGCTTAAAACAATATCATTCACTTCTTTGTCATTTATTCGTGCACTAATATAACATGTTACATACATGTCTGAGGAAAACCTATCTTTTCTATATAAGGTTGGTAGGAATAAATTAATAAATTAATTTGTGGGGCAAATATTTTCTGATTCAATATTAGTCTTTGATATTTTTTATTCAAACCATTTGTTCACGGACAACAACAAAAAACTAGTGTGCCGAGTGGTGGGCTTCACAGTAAATACCCTTTTGATTTAAATGTCACTATTATGTGACATTTCAAAGCCAGGGTGAATAAAAACTGTCCGTCTGTAAATTGCAACCTTATTCACTTATTTATACATTTGTATGACAAGCATAATAGACTATTATTTATTCCTTTATCTGTATGTTTTTTTAAGTATTTAATTTTTTAATTGAAGAAAATGCTTGAATTTCATATGTATTATATTAAAATTGTTCTTCAATTTGTTTTATACTGCTTTTAACCATGTACATGGATTTCCAGCATTTTCTTTAGTCTTAATAATCTTAAATCTGAGTGTGGCAATGAATTCCCCATATGTGAAAACCTATAAAAACACATTCCATTCATGTTTTTTTCCTTCTGCAGTCATAAAGATAACTAATTCATTAGATTTTGACCTGGCTGTGGCGGCCACATTGGTTTTCTTCATTTTGACGCATTATGGGACATTTTTTAACCTGGCATACAGAAGATTTGAATTCAGCACCCTTCAAAACCCCTAAAAACACTGTATGACAAAAATTAACATGAAATGCCTTCGGGACTTTAAATAGGAACATTTTCCGAGTCTAAAACTAAGATTAGAAGTTAATTGGATTTATTTTTATTTTCTTATTAGCTATATCTTTTCATGTATATATTTGACCTGCATAATGTATTGAAGTGAATGCTAAACAAGACCCATGTATGAAGACACCAGTGTTATTTTTACTCTGACCCATGACCTCTTTGGGAAGCATGAATCTGCTTTAGGCCTGCACTCGTCCTCCTCTCTGCACAAGTGCGTATGGTCATGGTGATTAAGAATCTCCCAGCTCTGCAGCTTAGAGATTCAAATCCCTGTACAGTATGGTCGTAATTAAAGATGGACAACACTGTGGCAATCCATGGCTGAGTCTGGCTACATGACACAGGAAGTAACATGGCGGTCGTATATGGATGGGGGTGGGGATGAGAGGATGAGGGAGACTTCACTTTGTTGAAGACAAAGAAAAAAATAATACACTTGGGATATTTATCTGATGCCCAGATGAAAAACAAAAACAAAACACCAGGAAAACTCCAGTTTCCTTTTGTTTTGAAGGAAGAGAGAGAGAGAGAGAGAGAGAGAGAGAGAGAGAGAGAGAGAGAGAGAGAGAGAGAGAGACAGAGAGAGAGAGACAGAGAGAGAGAGAGAGACAGAGAGAGAGACAGAGAGAGAGAGAGAGAGAGAGAGAGAGACAGAGAGAGAGAGAGAGAGACAGAGAGAGAGACAGAGAGAGAGAGAGAGAGAGAGACAGAGAGAGAGACAGAGAGAGAGACAGAGAGAGAGACAGAGAGAGAGAGAGAGAGAGAGAGAGAGAGAGAGAGAGAGAGAGAGAGAGAGAGAGAGGAGGAGAGAGAGAGAGAGAGAGAGAGAGACAGAGAGGTAAAGCAACAGTAGATGTGCTCATTTCTGGGCTGGGCTATAATTTACCAGCCCAAGGGTGGAGTTTACCACAAGCAAAGATAATTTCAGTTCTCAAATAGATCAACACCGTAACCCACAAAATCTTTGATCACTTATGCAGGGGAGGGTGTATCCAATAGGAATAGTTTGGCCTCCTCTCTTGGAGACGGACTTAAGGCAATGATTAAAAAGCAGTGGTTGGAATCTGTGTATCATTTGGGTTCCCACCCTTTCCTGAGAGCACAGGCCTTGTTCTAGCAGTGTTAGTCTGGCTATCCTTCTGTCTGGATGCTAACTCCAGCTTGACTGACAAAGTGTTTCTAAAGGAGGCCTTGTTTTTTTACCCAAGCTGGCTAGTGCCTCCCTTAACCTCTCCTCTGTCACTCCAGCACCCGCTTTGCCCTCATCTCCGACTGTGGTCCTTTAAGTCTACCCTCTTCTGTCTTACTTCCTTTTTTCTCTCCCCTTTCTACTAGATGAGGATTTTGGAAAATGTGCCTATTTAAAGTCCCAAAGGCGTTTCATGTAAATTTTTGGCATACAGTGTTTTTAGGGGGTTTGAAGAGTGCTGGATTCAAATCTTCTGTATACCGGGCTCAAAAATGTCTCAAAAAGGAGAAATGCAATATGGCTGCCGACGCCAGGTCAAAATCTAATGAATTCGTTATCTTAGACTTAGACTTATTGTACGTTAAACTTTACATAAAATGGACATTTCTCTTTGGTGGTGGCATAAAAACACAAAAACAAATAACAGCAACAATAGTCATAGATAATAACAACCATAGACAGCATAATACTCAATAACTAAATGTTGAATAAAGAACAATAAATAAGTATAGGATAAAAACTGTAATTATAAAACCTATAATTCAGTCTGTTTGGCTCCTGAGAGCAGTTAAAAGATGTTATGACACCATACTGTTACTAAAAACTATGTCTGTCTTTTTGACTGTAGAAGGGAAAAACATGAATATAATTTGCTTTTATATGTTTTCACATATGGGGAATTCATTGCCACACTCAGATTTAAGAGTAAGACTAAAGAAAATGTTTGAAATTCATGTACATGGTTAAAATTCTTCTGTAATTTGTTTTCTTCTGATTTTAATATTTTGAACATATGAAATTCAAGCATTTTCTTAAATTAAATTAAATACTTCAAAAAGCATACAGATAAATTAATGAATAATGTTTAAAATACTGTAAGAAACTTTCTTCCCATTTACAATTTAAGCAAATTCTTCAGAAAGCCATGAACCTGGTTCTCGTTTGTTCATGAATTATTAATTATCCCAGACACCAATTTTAAACATGTACATGAATTTCCAGCAGTTTTTTTTTGTCTCGATATTAAATCTGAGCATGGGCATTGAATTCCCCATATGTGAAAACATATAAAAACACATAATATTCATGTTTTTCCCTTCTACAGTCAAAAAGATAATGAATTCATTAGATGTCGACCTGGCTGCAGCAGCCATATTGGATTTCTCCAGTTTGAGGCATTATGGGACATTTTTGAGCCTGGCATACAGAAAATTTAAATTCAGCACCCTTCAAAACCCCTAAAACCATTGCTGTATCCCAAAATGCCTTCAGGGTTCATCTTTTATTTAAACTACACAGACATGGAATGGTCTCTCTCTTCTCTGCTGCCCATCACTGTTGCCCTATCAAAATGGTTGGCCTCCACTTATTTGGGGATCATTAATCATTCTGTGTAGGACAGGAGGCCCCTTAATCCAGCCCCTCCTCCCACTAGCCTTACGTTGTGGCCCTCAGCCCCTATCCCCCATGGTGTTATCAAGTTTCAGTGGTTGTAACTGTAGCACAATAAACAGAGGGGGAAGGAGAAGGAGTGGGGCAAAAGAGAAGGAAGAGGATGGAGACGGGAAGACAGAAAGACTAGAGAGAACAGAATGTCATTTCCTGACTACATTTAATTTGTGCATTCAATGGGAAACAGGCTCAGCTCTTTAAATTGGGTTCAGTTATGAGCATTTTCTGAAATGGCTGAATCTGCACACGTGGTAATAGTGCTTTTGTTGTTATACCAGGTGCTGCCACTTTCCAGAAGTTGTGGGGTGTTAACTAAAGAAAACGAGGCCGTATCAAAGAGTTAGAGAATGTTCCTATTGTAGTGTGCTGTTTTTACAGAGGGCCCGCCTGTTAGGAGGGCTAGTGTGACGCTGACCGGGGGAGTAATATAATGCATACATGGATCCCCCAGAGCCCATTCATGGTGTAATTGGTGTGGACAGAGAGCTTGGTCTCAGGATTACAGCTAGGATACTTCCTCTAATGTCCTGCTGGGAGGAAATGCTTCCCACACAAGAAATATCAGAAAAATTTTCATCTTTACACTTAAGTCAGATGTCGTGCTTCTCTTTCCCTCTAAAAAAATGCCCCAGTTTTCCCAGTAAACGCCATGTATTTCAGTTTCTGCAGACATAAATGTGTCCTGTTCAGTACATCTGCAATAAACTACTATAAAAGTACTCATAGGCTTCATTTGAATTCACCTCTTTGTACATATCAGTCAGTTATAACTAAACTAAACAAGACTAACCAGTATTCAGAGAATGCCTAATCTCACCCCTTGCTTAAAAGTGCTTGCGGAAAATAGTCTTGCTGGAATGTTCATAAATTGTCTGAGTCTAATATAATTTTGTAGCTTCGGTCGTAAAATAAGACAATCCAAGAAATGATTGATCTCCCTGACTATATTTGACATTAATCATAAATGAATTTTCTGTACTTCTTCTCATTGTTCCTTTTGATATCAAGTTTCTATCATTATTCACTATTTCAGAGTTACAAAATCCATCCTTGTTTGCTTTTGATGTGCTTGTTGGCCAAGTCATCAAAAATCAATTATTAGTCACCCATCGCTGATCCTCCATTTGAAGACGCCACCTGTGATTTAAATATTTCAGCTGCCCAATAATCATAATGTTTATGGTTCATGGTGATCAGTGACATTTAATGACCCAGTCAAAGTCAATTTCCATCAGGGTCTATGTTTGACACACACAAACACTGTTACACAAGTTCATTTTGCCACATGTCACCTTTGACCTCCAGAGATCTCAAAACTGTTGTTTGTGGAGGATAACGTCAATTATGAGAAACTTCATTCCACATCGTTTGGTGCCAATCTGATAGTTCTGTGACCCTCTGTTCTTGAGTTATAACTGATAATGTGATTTTGACCTTTTAGTTAATTGTGACCTTGACCTTTAACCTTTACTCAAATGGATCATTGCATCTGATGTGCATTAGCTATATGTATATGCCCATGTAATTTCATGGTGATATCTCAAGTATTCATTGAGTTATAGCATGATATGTCTAGGGACACACACACAGATTACAATAATCTCACTCAACCAATGTTGGGCAAGATTAAAAAAATCTGCATATTTAACGGACATCTTTACATGCTAACAATGGTTAGAAGAAAGCTGGAATGGACCAATTCACTGATGAAGTCAACACTTTCCATAAATCTGCGACACCTACACTGACTGATGTCTCCTAGTTTGAAGAAAATTGAAGAAAAAAGAAAAATCTGACACCTCCGTGAAGCAGCACAAGTCTGGATGTTGGATCTGGATGTTCGTAATTTATTTGAAAATATTGTTCCGTGTTCGCTAACGATTTATTTTATCAGTCATTAGCAATCCCTTAGAGGGTTTAAAAAAATTCAGAGAAATCCTCTGTCCCATTTTTGAGATTCGACCACGTATGATGTCACTCTGACGTTATGCAACGTTGCACAGTGACCAAATTTAACATGTTAGATCTAATGTTAAATATGCAGCTCATGATATTGTCGAATTTAACAAAGTATGTCAATAACCTGCTTTAAGGTAAGGGTCATAAATTTTGCAAATATATGTGACGTCATGGAGTGTTACCTCATCTGTCTGAAGGTAAGACGAAGTGAATGAAATAAACCCCCACCTGATACTATCTGGTCTGGATTCTGAGACATCACCACTAATGTGTTTTGGCTGTTGACCTTTACTGTGACCTTGACATTTGACCTTCATAGCTGAAAATGTAATTATCAATCAACTCTTAAAGTTTCATCAAAATCTGACGAGAAATTTTGGAGTTATGTTGCTGAAAGCCAAACAAACAACAGACAAACAAACACAAATAAATTACCCATTCCAACACATACTGTTTTGAGAAGAAACACGTTTTACTTTGTTGATCCCAGGAAACCTGCCGGGACCAGAACTCGGCTCACTAATACTCATCCAAGCACTTTTATCTTTTATGTCCTTTTCAATCTTATTTTATACTTGAATTATTCATTTTAAACTCGAATATTTAACTTATTCATGCGAAGAGATATCGTACAATTTCGATTTTGTTGTAACAATAAAGGGTCTTCTGATTTTGATTCTCACAGGACAGTGTTGGGGGTAAGTCACTGTAGGTGCAAGAGAGTGAAGATGGTGGTGCCATACTGATTCATGTGAAAAATACCCAACTATCGCTTTAATGCAACAAACCCATATATTAGTGCAAAGCCTATTTGCCTCTGTAAAATACAGTAATTAAATAGGATGTTTTAAACAAATGACAGCTTAGCTGTAGATATGTGATAGAACTACTATTTATGTTTTAATTACACAGCCTGCACAGGCCAGTGGGAAAGCTGATCATATGTGAAATCACGACTGATCCCAATAGCAGATTGTAAGATTGTGCAGAATCTGTGTATCATTCATTTTTCAAAGTAAAATAAAAAATCTAACAAAAAACAACTCCTTTCTTCATTATTTGTTTCCAAAACCAAAATGAAAAAAAACAGATAGTGGTGCATTTCTTTCAGTTTTCCTTTTTGTGTTCAAATAAATAATTGAATAAAAAAAAACGGATAATGGCCGTTTCCTGTTTTATCCAATTTTGACGTGAAGCAAATTGACAGTGAGGAGTTGTCGTCATGGTTTTTTGACCCCGCCCCTAACACCATTTTGAACGTCAAGCCTCCATTGTGTCTTCCTCAGAGATATGCTGTCACCACCATAGAATTTAAAGCACAACTGAGGATTTTCATACTTTGTATTTCACAATGCCTACAACTTGCTGCATGAAGAACAGTCACAGCAGGTCCCATGATCAACAGGGGAACAAGACAGGAGTCAGTTTTTTCCGGTTGCAGAAATGAATCTTAACAACCGAAATAAACATGTCCACCGGTCTTGAAGATCATTGTGGTCTGATATGACACCAATTTTCTCTGTGGTCATATCTTCAGGTCTTGGGGTGACTCCCTTAGTTTCCCCAAATAGGACGTAGGTTTCCATCTTTGTCACTGCGGGTCATGCTCATTTCTGGTTTAGTCAACTTGCTTCAGGGCAACACAAAACACAAAAAGAAAAAGGGTGACACGGTGGTGTAGTGGTTAGCACTCGTGGCTCACAGACAGAAGGACCCTAGTTTGATTCCAACACCAGACCTTTCTGTGTGGAGTTTGCATCTTCTCCTTGTGTCTGTATGGGTTTTCTCCAGGTTCTCTGGTTTCCTCCCACCATTCAAAGACATGCAATGATAGGTTAATTTGTTCATCTAAATCACCCATAGGTGTGAATGTGAGAGTGATTGACTATATGTCTATCTTTGAGATGAACTGGCAACTCATACAGGGTGTACCGCGCCTTCGCCCATTAGGCCCCCCCAGATGCCCGTGACCCAAGTGAGGATAAAGCGGGTTCAGATGACGAATCGAGACTAAAAGGAAAACTGAAAAATGGCATCGTTATCCATTTTTTCATTTTGGTTTTGGAGACGAATAATGAAGAAACGACTTGTTGCTTCATTGTCTTATTTTTGGTTTTATTTTGAAAAACGAATGACAGAATGATACACGGATTGTGCAGCCTTACGTAACACCTTCACTCAAACCCTGGTACCTGACAGGAGATTTTACTGCAGGGGCTTTGTGGAGACATCCTCATTACAACAATTACCTTCCATTAATCCTCTACATGTGTCTAAGACCAGTGTAACTTTCTGACCCAAGTCCAGCACAGCATTTTATTGCTATTATCAGACCTAAGTCTATCATGGGGATTTTCTCCAAAAATAGTTTTTTAAAGCAGTAATAGCACACCATGTGGTCCTAAATCTTAAGTTCCCATTAAGAGTGTGACACTGGGATGGATCTAGCCTTTACTAAGCACAATGTGTGGGCTTTTCTAGCTGGAGCATAAGGGGCTAAAACACTTGTCTTTACCCTCCATTATCCCCTCCCTTTTCACTGAACAGGAGTCTCTCTCTCCCTCTTTGGCTCTGTCCATCACAGCCCTTGGCCATTAATCATCTCAAGTGGACAGCACTGACAGGCAGTTGGCTGCATCGCTCTTTTATTTTCTTTCTTTCCTATCATGTGCCTGTAGCTCCCGCAGTCTCTCTTACTGCACAAACTCCCCCATTCCAAATGAGCCGCTGCCCTGTTGTCAAACCAAAACAAACAATCACCCATCTGTTTAATCGAAATCTTTGAGGTGGTTAATGATGTTGAGACGGTGTCAGAGCTTTTCTCTGCACTCCCAGTGGGGGGGTCTGTAATGGCTATAATGAACAATGATGTTGGTGGAACACATGAATACTAGTACCGTATTTTCTGCACTATGAGGTGCACTGGACTATAAGGTGTACGGTCAATGAATGGTTTATTTGTTATTTTGATTAGTTTTTTTAAAGATATATATATGGTGCACTGGACTATAAGGCGCATTAAGTGAAGTCAAAATGATGAGATAAAAAGTCTAAATTATAAAATAAAACGTTAAAATTATGAGGGGAAAAAAAGTAAAAATCATGATAACAACCCAAAATTATTAAATAAAAAGTCAAAATTATGCTAAGAAGTGAAAATTATGAGGTAAAAGGCCAAAACCATGACATAAAAAGTCAAACTTCTGAAATAAAAAGTCAAAATTATGAGATAAGAAGCCACCATTTTACAATAAAAAGTTACAATTATGAGGCAAAAAGTCAACATTTATGAGATCAAAAGTCAAATCTCCAAGTCACTAAGCACAATTAGAATTAATCCATATATAAGGCGCACTGTGGTTTTTGGAGAAAATTCAAGTGCACCTTATAGTCTCCACCTTCACCAATGTAGTGTGATGCATCTTACATTTATATTTTTGGTGCATTTACAAATCAGACCGTTAAGCTGATGTTACCACCTGAGGAAGTGACTTTTTTTTCCTTTTAGCAGAAAAAGGCTAAACTTCACAAGCGATATTTAACACATGTATGGAATTTGGAGGTAAATGGTCTGAGCATCTATCAAACAAATATGACTGTGACCTTACACTGTATAACAGAGGAGTACTAAGTAAAGAAATTGCACATATGGAAGTAAGTGTATTTGCCCATGTGTCTTCTGCCATGCAAAGCCTATCAATAGGCTCCTTTACTAACAGACAGGATTCAGGACAGCTGCTAAAATTCCTCAACCATTAACACGCACATGCACACACATATGCCTGTTTTTAAGCGCAAAGGCAGGAAATGGGAATCCCTCGTAAGTTTTCCTTCCGTTGTTGCTTTCCTCTTAAGGCCTTGAGGCCCCACGTTGAGGTGGGAAAAGCACTTCACCATTTGTCCGTCTCTGACCAAACCAGAGACTCCAAATTTGTTAAACACTGTGGATTTTTTTTTTTTTTTTACATATTATAGTTAGGGTCACTTTTCAAAAAAGATTAACCGTGAAGGCATTTCATGGTAATTTTTGCCATCCAATGTTTTTAGGGATTTTGAAGGGTGCTGAATTCAAATCTTCTGTATGCCAAGCTTGAAAATAATGGGAAAATATGGTAAATAAAACATTAAACTTAACATTAACAACAGTGATTATTCATGAACACTCAGTATGTACTCGATCAGATGTCGGACACTATGTTTACAGATGATAATTTCTAATTCCACAAAAAGTAAAGAGGGGTGTTCGCCTCGGGCACCACATTGACCTGCTTGTCATACAAATTTATAAATAGTCAAATAAGGTTGCAATTTACAGACGGACAGATTTTATTCACCCTGGCTTTGAAATGTCACATAATAATGACATTTAAATCAAAAGGTTAGCATTTTGCTGCAAGTTCAAGTCTTTCATTAAAAAGTGCCATAACCTGGAACCCTGGTCTTTGAAGTGAAAAGGAAGGAGGGGTAAACACACAGTAATAAGAGGGTGCCATCAAGAACATAACTCGCTCTTCATATAGTCTTTGGCACAGAGAGCAAAAAGGGAATGCAGCCAAGCAATTTGTTCCCACTCTAGTTTGAGAGACAGCAGAGGTCAGCCAAGTGCCTCTTGTCTTAAGGGAGGGGTGAAGAACTCACTCTTGAGTAGCTGAAATTATACCCTACTCTTCAGTACGGTGGGTGGTTGTGTTGGATCTTTCCGTAATGTCAAAAGAAATGTCTCCGTCACATCACGCATCTTTATTTAAAGCCCTGTGCTGTAATGGCAGTTTAATTTTCATCCTTCCTTCCTCTTTAGTAACTGTGAGCGTGTTATTTTACTGATGCATTTCCAGCTGAACAAAGCTCTAATAAACATCTACATCTTATAATTCATCTCAGATAATTTTACTCTTCTTTAAAGGTTAGCATTCTTTAAAACATGTTGTATATGTGGCAAATTGCACACACCTGCTGCTAATGGTATACTCATCTATATTTGCACTATCCGTTATTACCACCAATACCGTCCAAGTACCGTCTATTGTACACATGCACCAAAACCCTACACTTGGAACAACAACTACCTCAAAATACACTCAGTGTTGTCTTGTCCTGTCATAATACGCCATGTTAGTAGTCGACTCAGTGTACTTTGTCCTCTCTTGTTATACCTGGTTAGTTTTTAGGAAAGTAGTCTTAAGCTACTGAACTCTACTTATTTATTTTTACACCAACTTAGCTTAGGATTTTGTCATGTCGCGCATCTGCACTTTACCGTTGTCCAAGTAAACACATAGGAGAGTGATAAATGTAATTTCAATTCCTTTGTATGTCAAGTACATGTAAAGAATTGACAATAAATAATATATATATTAGGGGTGGGAGAAAAAACATTGATTCACATATGTATCAAGATTTTTTGTTTTACGATTTTTTTCCTTCAAAAATCTATATATTTTTTTTGGCATATTTAAATGATTCATTTTACGCCGGGTGGAAAAAAAATTAGTGCTCGTCTCTAGCAGAGGGAAAATGTTTTTCTTCCACTATCTATGACGTTACATTCATTCCAGGAAAAAGTTGAAGGGAAGACAGAATGGCGGACAACTGGAAAAAATGATAAAACCCAACCATCACATTTTAAGTCAAAAGCGTGGACAGATTTTGGATTTTTAGCTTTGAAAGGAAGAGCAGATGTGTGGAAAACTATTTGTTAAGTGTGTAACACACACGTGTCATACTGCGGAAACACCAGAAACGCTACTGAGGTATCCTGAGGATCCTGAGATAAATGCAAAGCAGGAACAGATAAATAAGATAAAGAAATACTGGAGAAAATAGAGTTTATATTCTACATTTGTTTGCCAGTTCAGGCTTTGAAATGGGAGTTTAAGTTCACTCATGAAGTATGTTAATTTAAAGGCTCCTATTTGTGTTGTGTGCAGATAAATGTAGTAGTGTACTTCCCAAAGTCTGGGAAATACGAACTGACTCAAATATGATGGACATTTTTTTTAGGGGATATATGGTTCCTGATATGATCTGTAGGCATTATCATTCAGCTTTTTCACCTGGTCTGGTGACAAAAAGAGCAAGAGAAAAATCGGGCATGTCGAAAAATCGCAATTAAATTGAATCAGCACCCCAAAAAAAATCATAAAAGATTTGAATTGGCATAAAAGCATATGGTCCCAGCCCTAGTTTATATGCTATCTAGTGCTGACTCTGTGCAATTGAACTGCTTTCATGTTTAACTGTGTTTTAATTCAAATGTTTCATCTACACACTTATTTAATTATTGTTTAATAATTTAAGTGCCATATTTTCCTCAGCAAAAGGCGTGAAGTCAAAATCATGTGATGAAAAGTCAAAATTAAAAGATGAAAAGTAAAAGATATTAGATAAAAACTTGAAATTATTAGATAAAAAGCCAAAATTATGAGATGAAAAGTCAAAATCATGAGCTAAAAAGCTAAAATTATGAGCTAAAATGTCAAAACCACGAGATAAAAAGTCAAATTAGATAAAACAAGTCAAAATTTCAAGTCACTTAGCACAACCACAATTAATCCATATATAAGGTGCATTGTGGTTTTGGAGAAAATTAAAGTCTTTTAAGTGCACCTTATAGTCTGGGAAACATGGTAAATGCAAATGTAGTGCAACTGTGATATGGAGCATGTTAGTCAGCTAGTTATCTGCTGTCATGCAGCATTTTAGTCAGTTTGATAGATGTCTTTGTCTGAGCAGCATGAGTAAAGGGTCAGCCAACCACTCCCAATGTCTGCCACTGGACAGAGATGCTAACAGGGCCCTGACAGATCCTGTCCCTCCCTCTCACTGACTGTGTTTAATTCATCACCCCCCAAACAAGACCTCCGCTGCTACAGCCAGACGCTCAGAAGCTGCTGCTGCTCTTGTAAAGAAGAGCCCCTAACATATGTGTACATGTACACACACATGTGTATGTGGACGGACAAGCTCATACGCATACACCGCCGTCATCCATCACAGCCTGACAAAACAAACTATGAATCACATGCAACTTTCATACGGATTCTATCACCCATCATAGCCTGTGACAAAACATCATGAAGTATGAACCACACACAGACTTACAGACTATCATCACAAATCATAACCTGCCAAAACATGTAATATGCAAGTATGCATTACTGTAAAAACATTGTGATTCACATTGGGAGGTATTACCCACACCACAAAACTTGCTTGGACACAGATTTGTCTGATAAGTGCAGGGCTGGTTCTGGTCAATGTGGTGCTCGAGGTGAGCACCCCGCTTTCCTTTTTGTGGAATTGGAAATGAGCATCTGTAAACATAGTGTCCTACATTCCCATGAATGTTCCCATGAATAGTCACTGTTAATGTTAAGTTTAATGCTTTATTTACCACACTATAAGGTGCACTGCCAATGAATGGTTTATTTTTTCATATATATAAGGTGCATTAAGTGAAGCTAAACAGTCACAATAACCCTCAACCTTGTTGAGTTGTAACACGGACCAAAACACACTCTTATTCCGCTTCAATCAAAGTTTAAGAGTCCAAATTCTGAAATAAAATGTCAAAATTATGCAATAAAAACTCTAAACTTTACAATAAAAAGTCAAAATTATGCAATAAAAAGTCAAAATTATGCCATAAAAACTCTAAACTTTACAATAAAAAGTCAAAATTATGCAATAAAAAGTCAAAATTATGCAATAAAAACTCAAAATTATGCAATAAAAACTCAAAACTTTACAATAAAAAGTCAAAATTATGCAATAAAAAGTCAAAATGAGATAAAAAGGCAAAATTCCAAGTCACTAAGCACAACCACAATTAATCCATATATAAGTCATGCTGTAGTTTTTGGAAAAAACTAAAGTCTTTTAAGTGCACCTTTTAGTCTGGAGAATACAGTAGCTTAATATTCTAATTCTGTGGGACTTGGTACCCCCAAGACATCTGGTGCCCTAGGCGACCGCCTAGTCTGCCTATGCCTAACACTGGCCCTGGATAAGTGCATTAGTTAACCTGGAGTCTTGGCAGCAGTAAAGCAGCACACGCTTGTTGAGCCTTTCTGGCCAAAGACCAATTAAAGCAGTTGAAACTGCAGCCAGATCCTCTTGGCTCTGACACAACAAAACCACAGGATTGACAATAGAAGATCTGACCTGCTGGCTTCTTAAGGTCTTTAACAGAGGAAAGACAATAAGTAGCTAAAAGATTTCTTAATGAGTGACAGTTAAAAAGAACTCTAAATTGATCAACTGAGATGTTTTTTTTTTCTTCCCCTCATTCTCTGAAACCTTAACCGTCTACCACAAAACATACAAAACCTGCTTAGTAAAAACACCAGGAGGGTTATTATATCATTTCAAAATCAAGAAAATCCGCACAAACAGGAAGAGATTTTGCAGTTCATTGTGAGGGGTGAAACTGTGGAAGAGTATGGGTGAAGAACTACAACAATGTCCAAACATAATGACATGCAGATCAAAATATAAAGAATAAGTTTTCACGAGATACAGGGATGAAATGTAGAGGAACAGACATTCTAAGGATAAGGATGCATGTATTTCATATTCACTTTTCTTTTTTTATTTACGTGCATCAACTGGTCCTTTTCTGACCAGTATGTTCATTTTCATGATACAAAAAGGTATTATTATTATTAGTAGTAGTAGTAGTAATAGTATTAAAGTGTTTTTTAGTAGCAGTACTAATAGAAACCTGAAGGAAGTGAAAACTAGTACAAGAGAAGGGTTGGGATTAGATAAATTTTGACTTCTCACGCCTTTTTGAACATGGTATTGCATTTTCTTAAAAGTGAAGAATAAAAAGCCTTTATTAAACTGGTTTGGTTACAAAAACCTATAAAATCATATAAAAACATATAAAAACATATAAAAACCCCAACGCGTTTCGGCATAAATGGCCTTCAGGTACTCAGGGAGTACTCCCTGATGAAGGCCATTTATGCCGAAACGCGTTGGGGTTTTTATATGATTTTATAGGTTTTTGTAACCAAGCCAGTTTAATAAAGGCTTTTTATTCTTCACTTTTAAGAGAGTGCCTTGGAATTTTTCTTTGTTTTTGCTGTTTTTTCCTATCCAATAGAGCACCTCTAATTTTTTTTATTACTTATTTTGAGTCCAGGTAGCGCTCCTTAAGCAAACTTTTTTTTATGGTATTGCATTTATTGCCGTTTTTATTTTGTTCTTTTTTGTTCAAAATAAAAGTCAATCAATCAAACCTTAAACAGGAAATCACACTGGAAATAAGACCAGCACATCACACAGAACATTGCTCTCGAATTTATTCCATTACCCATGCTCACAATTTTAGAAATGAGAGATTAACAAACTAGAGGATGTCCCATTTTCACAAGTTAATTGGAATTTGTTATATGTGATATGTGGAATGTCATAGATGAAAAAGGGCACCATTGAAGGTGACATGAACCATGTAAAGAAATGTTGGAATTTCTGTTGAGAAATCTTACCTCTTTTCTGCATGAAGGTGAAAAGGTCATCCAAAAACTCCTTTCTTTTGGGATCATTGTCCAGCTCATACAACTAAAGGAGAAAAGAGTAACCCATTAGGTCTATGATTCACTACACTGTCAGTTATGACTGAACACATTTGGGTTGCATGTGTCTTACTGTCACATTTCAGTCGCGCAGCAGCGCGACTAGGCTAATACAGTGTTACCTCTACTTACGAAAGACCCAGCTAATGAATAATCCAAGTAACGAAAAACCTTTGCCTCAATTTTTTTGTCACTGAATACGAAACAAAAATTCTATTTACGAACGGAAACTGAAACTCCCGAGACATAAATGCAGTAATGTATGTACATTACGTAACTACGCAATGTACATAAATACGTCACGTAGGTATTGTACGTAGCATCCCATTGGTTATTGGTTACCCTTTGACCCTTATTCATCACATAGTTACTGTTGTTTCCTGAGTTTTTCCCAGTGTGCTCATTTAAAATGTATTATAGTACGCATTCCTTATTCATCATGAGCCCAATGTAAGTGATTCCGTTGCCAATGAAAAGAAGAAGCGGCTGCATTATCGATAGAAGTGAAACAGGAGATGATAAAAAATATGAAAGTGGCACGCGGTTGAGTAATGTAATTAAGCGACCCCTTTGAAGGGCATCTCTGCGATATGGTTCATCACTCAACGACCAGATGGAGAGACTGTTACTCATTTGGATAAAGGAGAACGAAACTACAGGAGATACAGTGACTAAGGCGATTGTTTCAGAAAAAGCATCCGCCATATTCACTGATCTGATGATGGAGGGTGGGGGTGATGGTTCTGAAGAACAGCAAGCACCCCCAGACTTTAAAGCATCGTGTGAGTGGTCAACAAACATTGAAGGTGAAACTGATAAATAAAATAACCACAATGGGATAGAAATTATTTGCATGTATGGTTCATTTTAATGGTTTAATGTTCAGTTATTGAAGACACATTCAACCACTGAGAGCAATAAATTACATCTAAAATGTAAATCTACATTTTATATATTTCATACAAAATCAGTATTTTTAAAATAATGTTTAAAGGGTTTAGGGGGTAGTATTGGGGGCCTTGGAACGAATTAGGCCTTTTACATGTAAAATGAAAACACTTCTGAAACAAATTAATTTCGTAAGTAGAGGTACCACTGTACATGTATAACCACATTATTCTATGAAGTGCTCTATTCTCTTAAATGGGTGCAGATACATGTGGCATCAGCGAGTGTTTCATGTGTGTTGGAGTTCCTGGCCTTTCAGACATGTATGAATAAATCTTAAGTGCTCACCTTAGCAAAGTCTCTAGAGGCTTCTCCTCTTCCTCTGCTACTGTCAGCCTCATCTGCCCAACCAGCACTCCCATTCTGCAACAGACGAGAGGAAGAGCACAAATGTAGTGAATACAAATGCATACACAATCCAGTCTGATAAACTCTTATGAAATTCCTTTTCTGAAGTAACAAGACTATCTATGATCAGTGTGATCAGATTTGACAAAAATTAACTGAAATATGACTTGACCCAAACACAAGTTGTATATTTATTCTTTTTAAGAAAGGACTTAACCCCTACTGTCCTGTTTCTTTAAAAAGGTACATATCTATATTTGATAACCAACAGAGACCTTCAGTTTGTTCACTGGTGCACAGTTTGATTATTTCAGTAACATCTAAGGTAGTTACTACAACACAACACAAACACATAAATCCAAGAATGCATTTTTCCAGAGGTTGGAGGAGTAACCTCTGGAGTTATTGTGCCCCTGAGCTCCCGTGTCCCCCTCCCCCTTCATCCTCAAACATCTCCATTTGACCTAAACCATCTGCATCTGGGCCTGCCCTGCCCCCACCCATGTCTTCTAACCCAGCTGGATTGAAGGGCCCCCCATCCTTCAATCTTAACGCAGCTGTGACGGGTGGCCAAGTTCATGGAGTGTAGCTGGCTGTCAGGAGGGGCCGGGGGGGGGGACTGGTTGGTCAGTAGCCTTTTTGCGCACACACACACACAGAGACACACACACACACGTGTAGAGGGTGATCATGGCTGTGTGTATGTTTGTAAGTACAAGGAGGGGGGGTGGGCAATGGCCCCACAAGACGGGAAGGAAGGAAAATAGGGGCAGAAAGGGGTGCACGGTATGTGCCGAGCAGGAATGTCTCCTAAAGACAAAACCTATAAAAGCATCAGGAATCAAAACAAGATCCGTTTGGAGGAGGACGTTAATAGCTCCAGCCCAGGGTCTAGTTTCAACCAGGAGCCCATTGGTCAGTGGCAATTACAGGGCCTGAAACCAGAGCCGGGAGGGCAAAGGTTGTCCAGGCCCCTGAGAGCAAATCATTTTCACCCTCTCACTCTGTATGTGTAATGGTTGTCAACATTCATGCTCCCTAAACAAATAGTAATCAGCCACCAACTATCAGCCTCACTGCAAATGGAAGGACGTCACCAAACGACTGCTGTCTGCTTAAGAAGTGTGAAAAACTAGGGGTCATTTTTAAATATATCTACTAATATGCTGTGTTGTAAAGTCAAATGGTATCAAAATATCTCTGTTAAAAAGACACTTGTTGAGTCTTGTCCTTTTACCTGTTCTTGATTAGGGTGATGTCGTGTACATGAATGCTGGAGTCTACAGAGGTTGGACAGTGTGGATCAGGGAGCTCAGAATCATCACTAACTGTGGATTTCTCACTCATCATTGTACTTTATGCTCTAAAGTCAACTGGACGTCTTTGAGCACAGACCGTCTTGGACACTGGTACATTTTCATCTACAAAACCATATTTGGTAAAATTCCTGGTTATCTCTCCTCTTTTTTACTCTTGAAAAATAGAGTACACGAAGACCATTGACCTTTGTGATGTTTGTTGTTCCCAGAGTTATAGTTATATAGGACATTATGCATTTCAGTGGGATTTTTTTGGAGATTTGGTAACTATATATTTTTGGAAAGGTTATGGTGTATAGAATCAGAAAATCAACATTTACATTTGCCCAGATTTCTATATGGTGGCCATATTGCTTTATTAAAAAATGGCCCCAACAAAACTCTTATTTGGAATATCTCAACCTCTCAATCTGTTACAATTGTGGTTTTAACTGTTAAACCCATGTTCCCAGGGTCAGGGAATCCAATGATACTAGTTACAAAGCGTGATGACCTACCCACATTAACCCTAAAGTCATAGGTTGATGAAAATGACCTGGTTTTGGTTGTTTTCTTGCAAATTTATTGTAAAACAGTTGTTTGAATGTGATATGCCATTTTCAAACAAAACAATACTCCCATTTAAGAAGAAGAAGAAAGTACTTTATTTGTCATTATACAACTGTCCAATGAAATTTGTCCTCTGCATTTAACCCATCCTTTCTTTGATGCTTTTGGGGCACCTGTAAGGAGCAGTGGACAGCCACGGGCGGGGCCATGGGACCCATCTCCAGATTCAAAGCCAGCCTAATGGTCAGAATCACCTGGCTGGAAGATTTTACCCTGACAAACATGTTTTTGGGTGATGGAAGAAACCGAAGCATCCGGAGGAAACCCATTGAAATGCAGCCAATTACAGATGTTCAGATAACTCAACTAGTAACTGGTACCATTGGATTTCCTGACCCGTTAACGTTGGGTTTAACAGTTAAAACCTCAATTTAAAAATTTTCAGAGGCTGAGATATTCCAAATACGAGTTTAATGGCAGCCATTTTTAAATTCAGCAATATGGACACCATATAGACACCTGGGTAAATGCCAACATTAATTTCCTGATTCTATACACTATAATCTTTCCGAAAATATACAGTGTACCAAATCCCCACTGAAGCTAAAATGTGAACATAATGAACTTGACTATTAGAACTGAATTGGGAAAGAAAGGCTTTAGGTTTTCTGCTCCTTTTGCTTGAAACAACCTGCAGACTGAGCTGAAACTGCACAATCTTGTGTCTCTAAATGTGTTTAAATTTGGAGTGAAATATTTAAACTTTTATTCATAATGTGTCTCGTGTGATTTAAAGGTAAATTAAACTATGTGTTGCTACCATTCTTGGGAAGGTCTCCCTTGAAAAAGAGATCATTGATCTCAATGAGACACACCTGGTTAAATCAAACTATGACTTGTTGTCCACGGCCATTATCAACAGTATGGCATAGCAACAGGTTGATCATGTGAATGTAAATAAAAAAAATATAGTGCATGTGTGGGCCTTAAAGACCTTTGCACACAATCTGGCTCCTTCTGTTAACCTTTAACCACTATAAATGATTATAACAGAAGATAATTCAGATTGTAGACATATATAATCTCACATGTATGTTCCAACATTGAATAACTTTGCATTCAGTACCTCTTACAGCTGTTGGGTGTCCTCTATTCATTGGTGCAGAGGTTGAAACTATAATCTAGCTGGAACAAAGCAATATACCATAAAGCTATATAAGAACGCAATTATACTGTTGGCTAACAACTTTTCTGCTGAGTTCAATTCCTAACGAAATGCAGTTGTACTCGTATATAAAGAATATCAACACTGCGTACCGTATTTTCTGGACTATAAGGCACACTTTAGACTTTAACTTTACCCCAAAATCCCAGTGTGCCTTATATATGGGTTAATTCTAGTTGCGCTTAGTGAGTGGGAAGTTTGACTTTGTATCTTTGACTTTTTATATTGTGATTTTGACTTTTTATCTCATGATTTGGACTTCACTTAATGCACCTTATAGTCCAGTGCATCTTATAGTGTGGAAAATACAATATAAGCAATGATTACCTAAGATGCAACCGCTCTTTAAGTAATCAGACACAATTTTTCTATATCTTCTAATCCATTTTCTTACATGTGAATATTTTTGGAGTGTTTCTTTACTCCCCTGTGACACTAAACTGAACATTTTTATTATTTTTTTTAACCAAATAAGATATTTGAGGACACCATAAAGTGTTTTGTTAATCATTTCCAAGACAATTACACCTAAACAATGGATATATTAATAAAGAAACGAATCATCATATACTAAAATGAGTCCATAAGCGCACTGTCAACCTTACTAGCTTTTAATAACGGCAAACACTCTAATCACTGAGTAGATGTTATCCACAGTCTGTTTGAGTGAGATAAAAGTGGACACACCAGTCCAATCCCTGACTAAACAACAAGATTCAAAAGTAAGAACAAAAGGGGCAGCTGTAGTAGTTGTCTGACTGGCCTTGGATTTGTTAAGGGAATCCACATGTGTTTACCCACAAACTCCACGCACACACAACCTGTACATAAAAGCAAAAAAACATGGCACCCTGAGGGACACTGTTATGGGAGCACACAGGTCAAGGTGCTCCTGACATCCAGCACCAACAAAAATCTCCAGGGACAGACAATGTCCACTCAGGTAAACTGTACTTTCCCAGTTGATGTCCTGCTTTATTCAGACTTTTTTCTTTTTTTTTTAATGCTGTCACATTTTCAAACCACATAATGCCTACTGACCAGAGGTGGAAGTAACTAAGTAAAATTACTCCATTACTGTACTTCAGTAGATTTTTTTTAGGTATCTGTACTTTACTTGAGTATTTTTTTTCTGGCAACTTTTTACTTTGACTTTGATCATAAATATCTGTACTTTATACTCCTTATATTCTCAGGATAGACTTGTTACTTTTTCAAACTAAACAGATCTGACAGTACGAAAAATAAATGTTTTCAGAGGGGAAATCAGTGAAGGAGAAAAACTGTGACTTTATACATTATAATTATATGACTATTATTTCACAATTTTTATTTGGATTTATTTCAGTCAATGAAAAGCAAAAGGAGAAACAAAAGATAAATTAAAACAACAGAAATTGAGTTTCACGTAACAGAAAAAAACAGAATAAGGACTTTTTATCTCATAATCTTGACTTTTTATAAATGATTAATTAAAACAGAAATTGAGCTACAAGTAACAGAAAAACAGATAGAATAAAGAAGGACTGACCAAAAAGGTTAAGGCGAAAGCAAATCTTATGAGACTTCCCCTTTTTCGAATTAGACTATTTTCATTCAGTATGGTTTTTACATTACTAATGCACTTCTAAAGTCAAAGTTGGTTTTATTCTCAATTTCTTCACATGTACTTGACATACAAAGGAATCGAAATTACGTTTCTCACTCTCCTGTGCATTTACTTGGACAACAGTGAAGTGCAGATGCACAACAACACACAATCCTAAGCTAAGTTGGTGCAAAACAAATAAGTGGAGGGCAAAAGCTTAAGGCTACTTTTCCTAGTGCTGCTAAACTAACCAGGTATGACGAGACAGGACATAAAGTACACAGAGTCCACTACTAACATGGCAGAGTATGACAGGACAAAACAAGACAACACTCCAGCTACGCTACTAATTTTCAAACATCAAACGGACAAGACAAGACATGAAATAGAGTCATGAGATATAACATGTTCTCCATCTTTCCACAGTGTATTACATAATTCAAGTATTTTTGTAAAGTTTTTTTTTAACTTGCCAATGTATTTGACTTTTTCATATTTTCAGCAGAATTGTTCCACAAGTTCACCCCCTGAACACATGAGCAGTACCTTTTCATATTTGTACAGATCATTGCTTTTTCAATTAATTGAGAATGTTATGAATAAATAATGGATTGAATGGCTCACAATAGGTTTGGTTTGGTTTTTTTGCTTAAATACATATTGCTTTTTTGCAGTAAAAACATGGAATTTGTGTTTGTAAGGACTATGCATGATAAAGTGTAACCAGTGAGCTCTGATTTAAGAAACCTTGGGCTTTGTATATAACTGCAATGAATTTTGACATTTGTTCAAACAAGGCTGAGAAACAATGCTCTAGAGGTTATGGTTAGGTCTTGTAACCAATAGCATAACCACAGAAGCAGGGTTCACACACACTTTAACCAATGCTTATTGGCAAATTTCCATGACTACGTAAAAATGGAAGTTGACTTTGACACAACACTAACTTTTTTATTCTTATTGTTTAAAGTTTACCTACAGAGGTTTAACAATAAAATCAATGACAATGTGTGGTTTAAGATTGAACAAGTATTCATAGAATTCCTAATCTTGCCCCTATTTTGTGACAATCTCAAGTTTTTATGACAACCCGTTCTTGAATTGGAGTCACTTTCATTATATGTATATATACGGCAGTGTGTGTATTAATATGATAATATATCCAGTATTGATTAAGTTATAGCATGATATGTCTATGCTTGACACACACAAACAGTGTTACACAGGTTAATTTTGCCACATGTCACCTTTGACCTCCTGAAATCTCAAAAACTATTGGTCGTAAATGATAACACCCTGAATGGGAATTGTAGAAATCTTCATTTTGCATAATTTGGTACCAATCTGAAAGTTATGCGACCCTCCATTCTTGAGTTATAACACACAATGTGATTTTTACCCTGGGTTCTCGCCAGCACATTTCAGCATAACATGATGTGACGCTGAAATGACGCTGTCACTTCAAAATGTTATGCTGTGATTTCTTTAATTATTCTTAATCACACATTATTATGCTGTGTAAAAAAAAAAAATTCATGACTTTTCCAAAACTTTCTGGGTCTTTTTACTTTTCCAAAACCTTTCCAGGCCTGGAATTTACATTTTTCAAATTCCAAAATTTTTCCAGGTGTTTTCAAAACGTATTAACCCTGCAAAAGGTAAATTCTGCACTTATTGACCATAATGAAAACTGGTTGAGCTGTATCTACAGAGAACACGCTTCTTTAGCAGGCTTTTAAAAAAAGGGGCAGTAATTGGAACATAGAGGAGTTAACCGTGAATAGACATGTTGGCTCTTGAATTGGGACCTTGGTCAGCTGAGGAATGTTAACACTATGTTACTTTTTGTCAAGGTAGAGTGGATAGTGATGTTTTGGGACCACTCCTTATGATCACTGGCCTCAGCCCCATCATCACATCCAGTACTCCACCTCGAAATACCGTCTTTAGGAGGAAATTCCCACACCAACATCCAGGGACCTGGATATTGAATTTTAGAAATAGATCTGACATCTTCTGCCCTCATTCATTGCCATTATGATTATACTAGTACAGCTTGGTTTTGGGGTTTATCCAAAAACTTCCAAAACAGACTAACAGGTATCCCAGAACAAACGAATTTAGCTTTATTTTAAATGCACCAACCATATATGGGTTACACAGGTGCTGTTAACCTGGTATTTAAAATTTTACACCATCAAGCGCCCGATTTTTAAAACCTGGCTTCAACTTTACCCATCAGTGTCATTCCATTAACACAAGATCTAGTGCAACATCCTTACAGATACCTGCAGTCAAATCATTTGGAAAATCCATTTTTATTCACTGGTAACGGTCTTCCTATGACAGAAGTTAGAACCATCCTGAATTTTAACCATTAAAAAAAAAAAGCTGTTAAGGAGCATCTTTTTAACCAGCAATGGTACCATGAAGGACAGGATTTTATTCTCAATGTTTAATTAATCCCCGAGCACTTGATATGGCAGCCCACTGCTCCTAATGATGGGTTAAAAGCAGAGAAAACATTTCAGTGTGTGTACAATACACGTTAACATGTGTGTGTAAAAACTGACAAAGACTATTCTATTCTAAATTATTTTATTGTGTACAATTGGTTTTGTGTTTTTACATGTTTGATGTGTTTTACTGTTGTTTTAATAATGTATTTTATTTTAATAAGGGACCACAATGGAAACAAGCAATTTGTGCTTGCTCCCAGGTTTAAATGCGATCATTATTCATGTGTATTGCATTTTTAGCCAAATAAATCAAATAAAAAATTAAATAAAAATCTAATTTAAAAAATTGTGTCCATTGACTACCATATTATTGCTCTTAAAAGACTTTAATTTTCTTCAAAAATGACAATGCGCCTTATATGTGGATTATTTTCTGGTTGTGCTTCGTGAGTTGAATTTAGATTTTCGATCATCTCATCATTTTGACTTTTTATCTCAGAATTTGTACTTTGCTTAATGCGCTGTATAGTCCATTGGACCTTATATATGAAAAAACATAAAAATAAACTATTCTGTGACAGTGCGTCTTATAGTCCAGTGTGTCTTATAGTGTGGAAAATACGGTAAAGAATGACATTGAGCTTTTCGATTAATTTTGGCACATTTACTTAAATTTTGTGCTGTATTGTACCCAAGTATGGTGTTAATATTGATGTGTGTGCATACTGAGCGTGTGTATGTACTGGTGTACTCTGAACAGTGGCCTTCACTTGTTTAAGCAGCAGCCAGTGTTTCACATGCTGTTCACAGGTTTACTGGCCAGGCGGTGGGTGGCCTAATCACATTATGGCCATACGTGACTGACTGGCACCAAGCCAAGCCGGCAATAAGAAAATGGCAGATGAGAACGAGGCACTCGTTAGGATAGGAGAGAGAAAGCTTTTAAGATCTTTACAAGCAGTCAGTATCTCTGTTCAAAACATAAAATAAAATAAAATCTATTTTTCTGCCTTCTTGCCAACAAACTGGGTTTCATGACAACAATGTGAGATTTTAATTGGGTGTCTTTCATACCCAGGGCCATTTCTGGTCAATGTGGTGCCCTAGGCGAACACCCCTCTTTCCTTTTTGTGGAATTAGGAATTATCTGTAAACAGTATCCTACATCTGAATCGATCGAGTACGTACTGAGTGTCAATGAATAAGCATTGTCAATGTTAAGTTTAATGATGTATTTACCCTATTTTCCACACTGTAAGGCACACTGTCAATGAATGTTTTTTTTTAATATATATATATATATATATATATATATATAAAAGGTGCATTAAGTGAAGCTAAACAGTCACAACCTTGTTGAGTTGTAACACGGACAAAAACACACTCTTATTCTGCTAAATCAAACTTTGGGTCCAAATACTGAGATAAAAAGTAAAAAATTATGCGACAAAAAGCCAAAATTGTGCAACAAAGTTAAAATTATGAGATAAAAAGTCAAATTATCCAATTAAAAGCTCCAAATTTTGTGACAAAAAGGCAAAATTATATGACAAAAAGCCACAATTTTGTGACAAAAAGCTAAAATTATGCTGAAAAAAAGTTTAAATTTCAAGTCACTAAACACAACCAGAATTAAGCCATATATATATATATATATATATATATATATATATATATATATATATATATATATACGGTGTACTGTAGTTTTTGCAGAAAATGTAAGTATTTTAAGTGCACCTTATAGTCCAGAAAATACGGTAGTTTAATATTCTAATTCTGTAGGACTTGGTGGTTCCAAGACATACGGCACCCTAGTCTGCCGATGCCTAAGGCCGGCCCTGTTTATAAGATAATACAAAATAGTTCAGCCAATACACAATATTGTTTGTAAATGTAATCTGAGCCAATTTCTGAATATGTACAACTTGCTGATTTTTTTTCATTTCATTTTGAGTTTTGCTCTGGACATCTTTGAGTGTCTGCAGCATGTATAAAATTTATATTATGAATTCACGTGTTATTAGTGGACAACATTCTATCTGCAACAAGTTGACATTCTTACCTGCATCGGACAGCCCTTACAACATAGTTCTACTTGAATGTCGATGCATAGCTTGGGGGTAATTCTACACAGCCATTATAGAAAGATGTCTGGAGTAAAGCCACCATTTTAGCGAGCCCAGGCATGCCAGAAAAAGAAGGGTTAATGGCTGCTGCTTGGGGAGTAGAGGGGGGTTGATGGCATTGATTGCTCAGGATGTTGACAGCACTTCTCCAATTTGATAGTGAGTGTGTTATTAGATAAAGAGGCTGATTCTGAATAAAGGCTCCATGCGATTTGTCCTCCCAATTCTTCTAGTAGGAGGCTAAGTGGGCTCAAATAAGCAGGAAATATTTCTTCTGTTTCAAATCATCTCAGAATAATAATAATAATAATAATAATAGCAGAGAAAAACTGTACGGAGTAACTTCACACACATGCTTTATTTACAGAGGTCAGCAGCAGCCAACTGTGAACTGTGTAGTACACCTTTATACATACTGTATAAAGAAGGCTGTTTTCATATTATAGATAAGGTACATATATTATGGCGTTTAATTTCTGTCAATAAGATCAAAGAAGATTTTTTAAAGTGCAAGTAAAAACTATCAATTCAAAATACCAAACAAAATTTAAAAAGATTTGGATAAAAAAATAGGCCGTAATGAAAAAAATGCACAGATGATGTCAAATATTTGCCTTCAGATCTTTCTCAGTTTTGGTTGTTGCCGTTTTCCTTTATTGTGGCTCCAGTTTTTTTTGTTTGCACTCCCTGACTTTTTGATTGTTGGTTTTGACACAAACATCACTGGTGGGGGCGGGACTTCCTTTGGTGGATTACTATTGCTTTATTTATGTTTGACTTACAGCTAAGTACGCATATGAAGCAGCTCTGGACACAAAAGCTCCTCTGCTTCTGATTGGGTACGCAAAAAATGTCTTAAATACAGCAAAAATATTTCAAATCAAGCAAAAAATGTCTTAAATTAAGCAAAAAATGTCTTAAAGCAAAAGATATCTTCAGTTAAACAAAAAACGTCTGAAAGAAAAAATGTCTTAAATATTGCAAAAAATGTCTTAAATAAAATAAAATATATCTTCAGTTTAAGAAAAGTGTCTTAAAGCAAAAATATCTTCAATTAAACACATTGATGGACAGCTAAGTCAGTGTATGAAGCGGCTCTGGCCACAGCAGCTACTCTGCTCCTGATTGGGTAGGCTTACTTGGCTGTCTGTCAAACATAAATAAACCAATAGTAATCCACTAAAGGAAGTCCCGCCCCCACCAGCCACGTTTGTGTCAAAGACCACAATCAAAAAGTCAGGGAGCGTAAACAAAAAAAACTGAAGTTGTAATAAAGCAAAGACAGAGCGATGTGAAGGCAAATATTATACATCTGCACATTTTTTTCATTACAGTCTATTTTTTTTATTTAAATTAGATTTTATTATTTGGTATTTATTTTGAATTGATATTTTTTACTTGCACTTTTAAAGGTCTTTGAACTTACTGACGCAAATTGAACACCCTAAACAGAAGGGTTTGAGTTCCTCTGAATATCTGGAGCAGCAACAACTAGAGAACAGTTGTTGTTTTACAGCCAAGCAGTGTGTGTGTGATTCCATGGACTAAACAAGACCTAATGAAGAGAGGCACGTGTCTGCCATATTAAAGCGCTGTTAGCCCTAACCCTGAGCTATGCCCCTAAATCCTGTCGTCCCACTCTCAGCTACTGTCATGAGTCTCCGTGACCCATCCTACACAAGCTCACACTACAGATCAGGTCCCCAGGGCTACAGCCATTGAACAGGAGGTTCAAATCAATAAGCCTGGATGTGCAAACACAGGGAAGTCCCCAGCCCCCAGCCCCCCGCCGGACGCAATCTCACAGCACAAGTCAATACTCATCATCCTCAGTCATCTACCGCCATGCCAGGGAAACTGAGACCAGAGCAGGATCACAGTTCCCGGGGTGACCCAAGCTCTTCACATACAACAACACCCCTTACTTTGACCAACAGACCAGAGGCTTTCAAAGTACTCACATTCCTTTAAGTAGAAGTACAACTACTGGTGTGAAAAAAAAAAAACACTCTGGTAAAAGTAGAAGTACTGATTCAACTCCTACACTTAAGTAAATGTAAAACTAAATTTTTTCTATGGATGAAATAATATATATTTAAGCACGAAAAAAAAGAAAATCTTCAAAACAATTAAAAAATAAAGCATTTAACAGTGAGTTATTGTGTAGATGATGTGTTTTATTGGGTCATGGTACTCATTTTAGTGAGTATGGACAGGATATTTAGGAAAAATTCACAAGTCGTAAATAGGAAATAATTTTTTTAAAAAAAGCATAGTTATGAGAAAAAGAAATCGAAATTGTGAAATAAAAGTCTCAATTATGAGATAAAAAGTCAAACTTATGAGATAAGAAATCAAAATTATGGGGTTAAATGTCAAAATTGTGAGGAAAAAAAGTCACAATTTCTTATTTTTCCATACGGTTACATTTGTCTATTCCGAAAATGTATAAAGTACAGATATTTATACAAAAATGTAGGGAATAAAAGTAAAAAGTTGCTAGAAAAATAAACACGAGGTCGATTTTTTTTTTTTAGGTATCTGTATACAATAAAGGAAGTACTCCTACTTAGTTCCTTCCACCTCTGTAACAGACCAACAGAGGGTTTCCAAGGAGAACTATCTATCATCAATTTGCAATTAGCTCCCAAAGATTGTAAACGGTGACACCTTTCCTTATTGATTACAAAATATGCACATTCAAGCAACATCACTATAGCAACCCTGGCCATTAAATCGAGAGTAAAGAAACCCCAAAACACAATGTGCTCGGTACAAGCTCGACTACAAGTGACACAGACAGGAGGGAGGGTGGAGGTGACTTCAGTAAAATCTACTAACATTCCTGCACACCAGTAACAGGACCTCACAATAACAGGAGAGCCCCACTCATCCCACAGGTACTCTTAACATCCCATTCCCACTCTAATCTTTTTTAGCCAAATTGCTGCCTGTCAAAACAGTTCAGTGAAGGAAATCTTTTAAACAGACACAGCAGCAGTAATTTAATCACAATCGAGGCCTCCAGCAGAAATCTGGCCTGAAGCCAACAATAGTAATAAATAACTAGAAAAGCCAGAATAGAAGCTATGCAGTTGTTTAGTAATTCACCTATTGTTTCCTTTCAAATGGAAGGTTTTCCCAACTGTAAAATATACAGCCGTTGAGTTAATATGAGATATACAGAAATGTTTGTTTTATTAACCACTACTGGAAAGGCAACTGAATTTGTCATCTGTCTTCATAAATGCACACACACACACACACACACAGTCATGTTTCCTTATATATACCCTACCATTTTAGAAACCTTAAGTAGCTAATTGTAGAAGATAGAGTAGCATATATTAATGGTGCATAAAATTATCAACAGTGAGACACCAGGTTACCTGAACAATTATTTTCCCAGAGTAAATGGTGTGCGTAGCTACTCCATAAGGAGAAGCTTCATTGACCTTGTGTTATATACAGGGCCGGCAGACTAAGCAGTCCCCTAGGGCACCGGATTTTTGGGGGGCACCAAGTACCACAGAATTAGAATATGAAGCTACTGTATTTTCTGGCATATAAGGTGACACTTAAAAAAAAACAAACGTTCATTTTCTCCAAAAAACACAGTGCGTCTTATATGTGGAATAATTCTGGTTGTGCTCAGTGACGTGAAATTTTCACTTTTTAGCTCATGATTTTGACTTTTTGTCACATTATTTTGACTTGTCTCGGAATTTTGACTTTTTATTTCAGACTTTGGACTCTTTTAAAGTTTGATTTAGCAGAATAAGAGTGTGATTGAGTGTGATAAGATTGTTTATTCACCTTTAAATTAGTATTAAAAAGTTGGTTTTCTAGCACAATGAGCCATAGGACTCCTTAAGTATACTTATTTATTGTTGTATGTGTATGTGTCTTTATGTTTTTATGTATTTTATGACTTTTTTGTGGACACTCATTTACACTAAATTCATTTTAGTCTTCCATACACTTTTATAGAATGTTTTCCTTGTAACTTAAGGGATGGAAATAAGTTAATTTGATGTTTTTTGTTATCTTTTTGAACATTAAACACCATTTTACTGTATTTTAGTTCTTAACCTTGTGCTGTGTCAATAAACAATGTCAAATCGAATCATACAAGAAAATAAGATTTGTCCTTCTCTCTTTAAAGCCTTTATGTTCTCAAAGAAAGTGAATCAGTTTCTTCCCAGCATGTCTACAAAAACGAACACTACAGGAGGCAGTGATCTCTAATCTAAATCCAAATCAAATAATTGAGGCCTTGATCCCTCTGCAGGAGTCCAACAATCATTTATAGTTTCTATGGTTGAAGGGAGGGGCTGAAGGGTGGAGGCTGGGTGCAGTGGGAGTTAGGGTTAGGCTGAGCGGATAGCGTCTTTTATCTGCTAACTACTGTAAAGGATCTCATGGTGAGCTGGCCATACGCTACCGCCAACAAAGACTTTGGCTAATCGTGACTCTATGTGCAATGAGAAGGAAGCAAATCTGACTTGTGAACAGATGGTGGAGTTGGTGCTTACCAATACTTCCACAGAGTCTCTGCTTTTAATAAAGTATATAAAAAAAAGAGGTCACACATCATCACATGAGACCCATAGACTGGACAAAAATCTCAGAAAGTTCTTCAGAAAAAGGCTTAACATGCTATTAGGGTTGTCACGATACTAAAATTTCCAACTCGATACCGATACTAAGGATAATACTCGATACTCGATACTATTTCGATACTGGAGATGTGAGGATTTCCTCCATCGACTACTAAAAAAAAGGTAGTGAGTGCGGGTGCAGAATAAATGCATGCCTATCTCTTGCCAAGTTAAGGTAGGCCTATCTTTTTGCTCAAGCCCTTCTGCAGTGCTAACTGCAAGCCTCTTTATGGTCGAGCGATTATGTGCGCGGGCGGCAGCATATTGCATCATGTGACCACCATGGAGACCACCGTGGACCCCTTGCGGGACTAGCAGCGCGCACGTCAAAAATGATAGGCTGACATGCTCACGGTGGCCTCCGTGGTGGTAACGTGATACAATGCGCTACCGCCTGGCTGCCGCCCGCGCGCATAGACGTTCGACTATATCGAGGCCTTTAAAAGCAAAGTTGCATCGGATGGTCGCAATCATAGACCTATAGAAATAGTGTATAGGTCTGTGGTCGCACTGGCGTCATCCCGTGTGCTGTCAGAGGCAGCTGGAGAAAAAAAGAGACTTTAACTTACAAGCCGGCATTACGGCTGTGCCAGAGCTGACCGCGTTAATGCCTATTTAGAATTCTTAACGTGACCCGCTACAAAAAAGCGGCAACGCACCATAAAAACAAAAATCGATTTTCCAGCAACTTAGTATCTAATTAGATACCAAGGGTCAATATCGATTTAGTATCTAAAATCGATTTTTTTGACAACCCTACATGCTATTGACCCATAATTTGGAGGTGCTGATTCCAAATATTTTGTTTACCAAGCAGAAGTTAGCATTTTTGGCCTGCTAATTAGCACAATAGTGTAGCAGTCATAGTAGTCGAATGAAGAATTTTGTTTGAGCAATAACTTTCGAAAGGGTTGATGGATTGTCACCAAATCTTGTATACTGCTGCTCTAAGATGTGGACATGAATTTTGTCTAGATTTTGGAAGCAAACAGTTTCAAAATGGTCAGTATTCAAGTCCCATATTAATATGCAAATTCAAGGCTTAGCACTTATAATCCAACCTGGTAAACACAATATTCAGAATCAACACCCTCAAATGATGTTTAAAAACATGGTTTACCAACTTTTCCTCATATTTGACACTTGTTGAAAATTGTACTAGTCTAGACTGGACAAAAATCTGAGAAATGCCTTCAGGGTCTAGTGGAGTAAAATTGGAGTAAAAGTCAGTAAACATGCCATTTGCCATCATTTCAGAGTGCCTATTCCAAATATTTTCTTTACCAAAATATGAGAATTATGAGTTTTAAGTCTGCTAATTAGCAAAATAGCATAGCAGTCATAGGTGAGTGAAGTTGTCTTTAATTGAACACATTTTATAAAAAGTCCAGTGGTACATGTAGCCCTACAGCTTCACTCAGATATATTAATATTATATGTTATAATATGTTAAAAGAATATTTTTGCTATGAGTCATGTACTATTGTAGCACTGAAATATGAAATGTCAGCCCGATACTATGATGTTTAATTGATTAGTTAAGAAATAATAATAAATGAAAAAATCTCCTTTTAAGAGCCAAATTAGAAGGCTTAAAACTCAGAATTCAGCTTGGTAAACCCACTATTCAGAATCAGCACCCTATAATTATGTATAAAACATGGTTTACCAACTGAAATTTGAACCCTTCTTTTGTGAAAATTGTACTAGTCTACCAGGAGCACGACTGTCTACAAATGTCCAGTTATGTTTGTAGCTCTAAAAGATTCCTTGCTTTTGGGGGGAACAGACTTAAGTGGCGGGGACAAAGGGGCTAAACGTCCAGGGGCAGAACATGCTGCTACCTGCTCTGGCCTCAGTGGTGCTGCACCTCTATACAGGCCACTGAAAAACAGACCCCTAGGCCACAGGCAAGACCACCCCTCCCTCCATTAATCACTCCAATTACAAAGCTGGAAAAGAGAAACGGGAAAGAGAGAGAGGGGGGGGTGTGGAATGGTGTGTTGAAAATAAGTAAGTGAACAAACATAGTGTAAAGATACTTTTATGAAGCGACCAGCACTTTTTCAGACAGAACAGCGAGAGTCAACACTGTAACCAAGAAGAAGAAGTAGCTTCTGAAAGAAAGGGGTGGATCTGCATATTTAGTTCCTGGGTAAACATATCTGTTGGTGACTAGTAAGTCTGGTTTGCCAAATAAACTGACTGCATTTGTTCAGCTCCAGCCCTTTCACCAAGACACCACATTCCACAGGCAGAGGCCCCATCCCCCATTACACTAGCTGGCCCCTTTCGCTGCCTCACACAAATGCAACGTTTATAGGCTGGTGTGGCCAGAAGTTCACACTCATTGGTTCAAAGACCCTTTCACAGGCAGAGCAAACATTTTAGTGAATCACATCTGTGCCAGCGCATACAGTACTCCATAAGTTAACCCTTTCCTGCACTGTTTCAGGCTTTGAAATTCTAAGAGTCCAAGACTGGCTTTTCCAATTTAAAAAAAAATGATGCACAGACTCAGACAGGACCTCCCTTATACCCCCCGTGTGTTGTATTTGATTGTTGGTTTTGCTCTCTGATGGATATTAAACACTGTAATATATGACACACTCGCTTCACTAAGAAGCTGAGACTGCCAACAAACATCACCACTACAAGAAGAAAACAATAAAATCACATTGCTTGCATTCGTATAATCAAAGGTGCTTTCAGCAGTATGCTGTAGTGATGCATTCAAGTCAAAGCAGTTATTGGCAGTTTCTTCTGGGTTAAAAGCTGAAGCTAAAAATACCTTGCATATCTCACATCTTTCAAAGAGCAAGCATCCACTTCACCCCCATGTTAATGGCAGCTGGAGACATCACACAGACCTGATAGGCCCTTACATATAGTGTCGATACACTGACAGCACTGGAAACTTATACATTCACAATCAACAAAAGACCTTTACAACTACAGTGGTACCTCAACTTACAAAATTTATAGAAATTTCCAGTTCCAGAAGTGGTTTTGTAACGTGATTTTTTTTTGTAAATAGAGTCACATTTTACATGTAAAAGCCCTGATTGTTACCAAGGCCCACACAGGGATGGGCAAACCATTTCTAAAGGGCCGGTGTGGCTGCAGGTTTTTGTTCCAACCAAGCAGCAGCACACCAGACTTGATTCAATTAATCAACTGATCTCAGTCTTCAGAGAGTTGATTGGTCAAACTGTGTACTCTTGGTTGGTTGGAACAAAAACCTGCAGCCACACTGGCCCTTTGTGGAATAGTTTGCCCATGCCTGCCCTAAACCCTTTAAAAAATAATAAAAGTATACACATTTTGAATGAAATATGTGTTTAAAGTCAAAGAAAATGGATATTTTAGATGTATTGTCTCAATGGGTAAATGTGTCTTCACTGACTGAACATTAAACATTAAACCATTCAAATGAACCAGACATGTGGGTCATTTTCATACCATTGTGGTTGTTTTAATTGTCTTTTTCACCTTCAACAATGTTTGTTGACGGATGTTTGATGACATCAATTCAAAGACGATTGCCTTTGATGACTTCTCATAATCTTCCTAAAGTGCACAATGCATTCGTCGTCAAAGTGGGTGATCGCATGACTTGTGCACATTTTTTAGGGATATTTTTTTCCAGGAATTGGGAGAGTTTATGAAATGTGTCCAGCATATCTTTTATTGGTGTTGATGGAATAATGGCTGCCTCCTCCTTTTTCTTTTATCATCTCCTGTTTCACTTCTATCGATAACACAGTCACTTCTTCTTTTCATTCACACCAGGAATCACTTTCATTGGGCTCATGATGAATAACGAATACATACTGTAATAAAGTTTCAATGAGCACACTGGGAAAAACTCACCAAACAGCAGTAACTCTGTCCTTTATGCCTGTTACAACTCTGTGATTAATGAGGGTCAAAGGTCAACAAAAGCATCATGGGTAGCTAGCTCCCTCATAGCCAATGGGATGATGCGTAGAGTACTGTATTTACATCTCGGGTTTCGTGAATTAAATTTTATATCGTATTCAGAAACAAAAAAATTGAAATTTTTTCGTAGCTTGGATTATTTGTTAGCTGGGTCCAGGCCTTTCCTTTTTGTGGAATTAGAAATTAGCAAAAAATAGTGTCCTACATCTGAAGTATGTACTGGGTGTCCATGAATGTCAATGTTAAGTTTAATGCTTTATTTACCATATTTTCCACACTATAAAGCACACTGTCAATGAATGGTTGTCATACAAGCAGCTTACACTCGCACAGAGTTTGTCTGGCAGTGGATCTGTTGCGACCGTGAATGATAAGGGTGAGGTGACAGATTCATCCCCACATCTCCGGGAATCCAGTGGAGCCCGTCACTCTGGGAGTGCAGGTAAACGTGTTATAACGCCATATTGCTGTTCGTGTGTGTGCATGTTTGCTGGTTTGGTACATACTAAAAGTTGTGAACATCTTGTGTGAACATCTTGTGTGAACACCCGTCTTGAAAGCTCCCTACATACATAGCTGCCAGTCAATGAGGTAAATGCACCTTATAGTCCAGAAAATACAATAGCTTAATATTCTAATTCTGTGGGACTTGGCGTCCCCAAGACATCTGGTGCCCTAGGTGACCGCTTAGTCTGCCTATGCCTAACATCAGCCCTGGCTGGGTCTTTTGTAAGTTGAGGTATGACTGTATTAGGAAACGTGAGGTCTAATTGAAAGTGAAATGGCAAAAACAAAAATGAGATGGTTAAATGGCTTTTGTGGCACATGGTAGGACTAGAAGCCAGCCGTACTCGTTATGCTCTGGGTTTCCTGCATCAGAGATGTTAGTATTATGACTGCCTCTCTGAATCTGCAGTATCAAATGTTCAAACCATAAGCGCAATTCACAGCTTTCTGAAGAGTCTAATCGATAGGGAGCAATTTTGCTATTCAGAGCCATAGGTATCTGTTTCCTCTCAGCAAGCGTTAAGTGTGCAGGGGCATTCCACCTCTGACAGACCAGTACCCCCCAGGGACACGGGCCGGGACGGTGCAACCAGTCACGCATCTGGAGCTCATCTTCAGGGTCCGACAAGCCACTATATCTCTACTGGATGCTCCAAAGACAGTACAAACCCCTCAAAACCTGAAAAATAAAAAGATCAAACCATGCCAAACACACGGTTAATATGGGAATGATTGATCTTGAATAACATTTAACTGCCATTTTACAGCTTTTAATCCATCAACCATGAAAGCTCAGAGGTTAAAAATGTTGCTTTGTCATTGTACTTTTGCCCAACAACTTTTTTCACCGGTGTGCTTATGAGAAAGATTTACATTTTTGCAACCCAATACTGCTGTGATATTATATATTAGTATGCAAAGCAAATTCAAAATTTAGTAAGCAACCATATGCACCTACTTTGGTTAAGGCATCTTACAAATCCAAACACTTTTACTCTTTAATTCATGTTATATGTAAAACTACTCATGACATCTTACATTACATTCTCTTACTTTGTGCATGACTTTTATGTTTCACTCTCATGTTTGTAAAAATTATCGTAAATTAGAAGTTGTATTTACCCTATTTTCTGGACTATAAGGTGCACTTAAAATGCTTTAATTTCCTCCAAAAAGCACAGTGCACCTTATATATGGGTTAGTTCTGGTTGGGTTTAGTGACTGGGAATTTTGGCTTTATATCTCACAATTTTGACTTCACTTAATGTGCATTATAGTCCAGTGTGCCTTATATTTGAAAACCCTTAAAAAATAAACCATTCATTGACAGTGCACCTTATAGTCCAGTGTGCCCTGTAGTGTGGAAACTACGGTAGTATGCAAAACATTCCGATTAGTGAAAGTAGATATCTACAAGTCAAACCTGCTAAACATGTGCTGAAACCAGTTCAATTCTTGTTTTATCAAACAGTGTCGTTTCCTATATCTGACTCCATTACAGATATCACAGACATGCAGATCAGATTAGATAAAACTCCAATGATCATCTGGAAAAGCAACAAGTAATATGATATAGGTAACAAAACAAACAGACTATATTGATTTAAAATCCAACAACAGCATAGATAATAGAACCCAATATACATGTTGTGTTTACAAGTAACAGAACATGGCTTTCTATAACCAAAGCAAATTTCAATATGATATAGCTCTTACGTTGTACATCTAGTATTAATTCACATAATCCAAAGTGTGCTTTTTTAACTCTGCTAACTCTATGAAGCGAGCACAGTTGTTTGTTTAAATTAGCATTATACATTTGTGCATTTATATAAAGTGCAGGTACTTAATAGTTAAAAATTCAAGTGATAGGTTGACAACATTGCCAAATAGATGTAATTTTCTTCCACTCCTGGGCTGACATCTTTTATTAATGGCTGCCAGTGTTTTCTTCACACAAATGATCTGAGCACACATCCTGTGTGAGCTAAAAGTCAAGCGCTTCCTCAGGTTTTCTAATCACATTTATTTAGGGCAGGAAAACCTGAGATGTCTTTGTTTGACCAGATGGCTGGCTAATCAAGGCTGGCTCCACTGGGGGTTGGGGCATCCCAAATCTGCCGCAAACATTATTGAACCATGTCCGACATTAATTTACTGATGTTTGATAGAGAAAAAAAAAACTTGTGTTGTGGTATTCATTGAGTAAAAAAACAACAGACCTTTGCTCTGCACACTGATTACACTAGAACTGGGTATACATTCAAATTTCAACATTCATCTGAAAAATACCAAACTATCCCTAAGTTTCTTTCAGCTTCATTTGCTGTCCAGTTTGTCCTGTGGACAGCTTGATCCCCGGGTGATGTCGTTGCAAGTGCTTGTTCCAGTTAGTCATTTCCAAAATACTTTTTCACACAACTTGCAAACGGCTTTGGTTTTGTCAAACACATCTGTGTCTTTTTGTTTTCGGAACCTGGAATATTTCCAGACTGGAGCCTTGACACACTGTGGGGGTCACACGCCGAGTGCACCTGTGTGAATTTGATGACGTGGCGGGGGTTACTGGGGGAAATGTTCACTGGTGGAAAAATGGAATAATAATAATAATAACAACTAGATCACTCCGGGAGTGCAGACCTCCGCGAAGCAGCACAGGTCTGCCAAGGTTTGGATCTAGATGTTCGAAACTTATTTGTAAACTAGTGTTCCATGTTCGCTAACGATTAATTTTATCGGTCAATCGCAATACTTTAGAGGGTTTAATAAAATTCAAATAAATCCTTGGTCCCGTTTTTGAGATATAATATAATTTCAATATTCAACCACATATGACATCACACAACGACCACATTAACATGTTAGAGCCAATGTTAAATATGAAGCACAAGATATTGTTGGATTTAACTAAATATGTCAATAACCCTGCTTTAATGTAAAGGTCATGAATTTTGCAAATATACCATTTGCTTGACATTATATGTCAAAATGCGATGTCATCGAACCCATCGGTGTTATCTCATCTGATGTACGAAAGTAAGATGAAGTGAATGAAAAAAAAAACGCCCGACACTATCTTCTCTGGATTCTGAGATATCACCACTTATATGATTTAGATGTTGACCTTTACGGTGACCTTCACCTTTGACCTTTATAGCTCGAAATGTAATGATTTCTTCCTTGTTGCATTATCAATCATCTTTGAAAGTTTCATCAAAATCTGTCTATATCTTTTTGAGTTATCTTGCTCACAATCAAACAAACAGACAAAAGCACAAGGCAAAAAATAACCTCCTTCACAGAGGTACAAAAAAAAAAAGATAAATCTTTCGACGTACGAATCTATCCTAAGTAATTAATATGTATGTTCAGTAGTATACAGTATGCTCATCACAAATTTACCATATTATCAAGTAATGGTGTAAAAAAATAAAACCGTGAAGCCTCCATCACAGTTAGCGATAAACTTTTTTTTCTGTCTCTTATTGTCGTGCAAAGATTTTCAAGGATTCACATTCACAAGGACTCCCCTTCCACACACACTCACTGAAAAAGTTCCAGCACATGACCATGCGTACTTGTATGATGCCATATCTGTGCTTGTATTCTGTCTGTAGTGTAAATTCTAACTATCAGAGGTGTAGCACAGCCCTGTTGCTGCTGCATTCTATAGCTAAGAATTGCATTCACCACATTCACCCCCTGTTGTTAATAATTCGATGTTCTATTCCACTCTTTAATCATTTACTACCACAGCTTTTGTAATAATCGGCTGCAGTCGACATGGTCCATAGTACTATTCAGTTTGATTGTCTATTAACCAGAACAGCTACAGGTTCCAGACAATGTTTTTGTTATCTGAAAGGATTGAATGATTCCACAACTTTATTACATATTAATCCATGTGCTCTCAACAACATGTGCCACCCTTTCTCTGATAAAAACACAGTCATTTGAAATTAGTAACAGATTAAAATTTTTTAAACAAATATCATGGAATATATTTTCATAGGTTATGCCTTAATTGTGATTATTATTAGTATTTTTAAAAATCTTATATATAAATAATATATTATACATACATGGATATTAAAATACAACAGGAAGAAAAAATCAGGTTTTAAAATGATTAATCAGTTTATTCTTCTGAGCATTTTAGTGACAAAAGACATCACCCCAAAATGACATCTGCTGTATAAGAGAAGCATCAGTGTCCAATAACCTATGTAAATGAATCACTATATTACAAACTGGACTTTGCTCATGCTGCTGAAAATAAGTTTGTTTTTCTGTGAAATGAAGCAACATGTGCATGAACATTTTCGATTCCAAGCTGTCGCATGAAGAGGTACATGGGTGGGCGATGTGGGCAAAATAAAAAAAATGAATAAAAAAACCCAGATTTTAAATATCCGGTCACAGGTGTAGCCGAGTAACACTAAAGGTGTGTGTTTTAGCCAAAAATAAAATCCTTAGAAGTGAGTTCCTGGGTAGAGAAAAGTGTGGGTTGGGGTACTGGTCTAATGTACGCGGGTAGGGTTTTGTAAAGTGGACCGTACAAGATGCTTTGACACCCATATTTCTGTCATGACTCTCCGTCGTTCCACCTGTTCCACCTGTCCGGTTGATGGTGAGTCTTGTCATGTCCTGTTACGTTGTTGGGTTGATTTTAGCTGAAATTAGAAACTAGTTTGCTAGCGCTAAATGTCAGACAAACAAGTTTCTTTAGTTCCTTCCAAAAACCAGTAATGAACTGAAAAACACAAAGGACAGAGAGTGACGGGGACAGGGACTGATGGGGTGGATGATGATTATCTTCCATTAGGAACTACATAATGACAAACAACTAGAGACATGTGGTACATGCCCTCTGATTGGCTGACTCATCCATGTGACCACAGTATATTTTTTATGAATAGAAGAGAGGACAATATTTTGTCCCAAATGGTAACAAAAATTTGTCTTTGACACAACTCACAAAACATTTTAAGAACATGATAAAAGTGAACAAATATATATGTTCACTTTATTTGTTCACTTTTTTATTAGTATATTTGTATATCAGTCCAGATTTCCTTAAGTCAGTCTAGACTTACATGAGTCAGAGTGAGGGTTTTCAAGTGCGAGCACATTAATGTTAATTTATTTTACTTTTAATGTGACTATTGCATGACTGGTGGTAGACCCTAGCAGGTCTACCCCCAAGCTTAGCAAGATTTCTGGGGGAAACCCTGTACACCATTTACTGGTTTTCTTTTCATACATACTCAACAATGTAAAATTGCACATTATCAAATCGACATTAATGATATTATGGTACATGGCACAAATGGCCCAGCTCTACTGCTTATTGCTGGTTTGGGACTGTGATCCAGGAAGTGAGCAGCTTCAGATTTATACAGTATTACGTGTAAAGTGTAAATGTTGGAAGCTGAGCTGTGAACACATTGCTTTTAGTGTAATGTGACATTTCCTGGGAGGCAGCCAAGTTTTTTTCTTCTTCCTGCGCTGAAGGTAATTCCTTACAAACACATGATCACTGAAGACTTGGCAGACGAACAACCTTGCCATATGCTACAAAAAACGTAAATGGAATTTTGGGAAGCAGCGCAACAAGCGCAAAGGCTAAAAAGTCAGCGGCTCCAGTGAAAGGGAAGCCTCCTCTTTCATCTCCTTCTACTCTGTGTGGCTTTGCGCCATGTCAGCTGCTGTGTTTACCCAAGAGCCTTGACACAGTGGCCCAGTAGCACCTCCAAGGCCCTGACACTAGCCTGGATCTCAGCCAAGCAGCGGCAGCGTGCAGCCAAGAAAAGCCACTAACAATAGACAACTCTTACTCTTCACCTCCACACCTTGTCAGTCTGGAAGAGACTAATGCAATTTTCACAAAAGAACAGTTCTAGCAGCAAATTTGAGGAAAAGTGGTAAACCATGTTTTATAAATAATTTTAGGGTGCCGATTCTGAATATTGGGTTTACCAAGCTGGATTCTGAGCTGAAGATTGGATTTTTCATTGTTTTATTATAATTTCTTAACTAATCAGTTAAACATCGTAGTATCAGGCTGACATTTCATATTTCAGTGCAACAATGGTACATGAGTCGTAACACAAATATTCTTTTAACATATATTAATATATCTGAGTAAAGCTGTGGGGCCACATGTACCACTTGACTTTTTAGAAAATGTGTTCAATTAAAGACAACTTCATTCACCTATGACTGCTATGCTGTTATGCTAATTAGCAGGCTTAAAACTCATAATTCTCATATTTTGGTAAACAAAATATTTGGAATCGGCACCCACTAATGATGGCAAATGGCATGTTTACTGACTTTTACTCAAATTTTACTCCACTAGACCTATTTTCTGAAGGCATTTCTGAGATTTTTGCCCAGTCTAGACTAGTACAATTTTCAACAAGTGTCAAATATGAGGAAAAGTTGGTAAACCATCTTTTTAAAATCATTTGAGGGTAATTATTCTGAATATTGTGTTTACCAAACTGGATTATAAGTGCTAAGACTTGTCATTTGCATATTATGATGAGACTCGTTTTGAAAGTTGGCCATCTTGAAACCGCTGGCTTACTAAATCTAGACAATTCATGTCCACATGCTAGAGCAGCAGTGTACAAGACTTGGTGACAATCCATCAACCCTTTCAAAAGTTGTCGCACAAAAACAATTCTTCATTCGCCCAGTATGACTGCTACGCCATTATGCTAATTTGCAGACTGAAAACACTAAATTCAGCTTCGTAAACAAAATATTTGGAATCAGCACCTCCAAATTATGGAAAATAGCATGTTAACTGAGTTTTCATCAAATTTTACTCTGCTAGAGCCTTTTTCTGAAAAACTTTCTGAGATTGTTGCCCAGTCTATAAAGGACAAAGCCAGAAACCAAAGACATTTGTTGTTGTTAGCTCATTTCGCAGTTTATCAAGGTGTGCAAGACCTCCATTTCCTTTTATTTGCCAGCTCACTCATAGAAAAAGAGCATACAACTCGTAAACAAACAATTCTTGGGAGGGGGAGGGGTGGGGGGTGAACAGGAAAAATATGTCAGCAGAGCATCCTGGTGAGCAGGAGGAATTTTGACATGTCATGAAACACCAGTATTGCAAAGAAAAAGGCTAATCTATATATCAAGTGTTTTCTTTTTATTCTAGCATTATGCAATACAATACCTGAAATAGTGTGATTGTGTTAAAACACCAGAACGGGCTATTAGATTATGTTCACAAACTGTTTTTATGAAAAAAAAAGAACCTTGCTTCCACCACTTTTACTTCTTTCATACAGAACACAAGCATCCAAATGTCAACAGACACTGTAATGAACAGTATTATTTGCAGCCTGCATAATAAACAAAAGGATATACCATGAATGTACTCCACACATTCCTCTGTGATAATATAGTCATATCATACAGCTCTATTCAACACAACACAAAGAACTGCTGTGTGTTATTATAAAATCACTTAAAAGTCAGAAATCAGGCTAATTGATTTGGATGTTTGCTCAGACGTTTATCATATTATATGTTTATACATTATTCATCTACCTGGTTTTAAAGTAGTTTAGGCCACGAGGTGCACTTTTTTCTACATCAGTATTTTAGTACCGCAGTGGATTATAAGGTGCATTAAGTGAAGTAAAAATTATGAGATAAAAAAATAAAATTACATAAAAAGTCAAAATTGTGAGACAAAAAGTCAAAATGATCAGATAAAAAAAATTCTAAATTATGAGATAAAAAAATAAATGATTAGATAAAAACTCAAAATTCCAAGTCACTAAACACACCCAGAATTAATCCATACATAAAGCGCACTGGATTATAAGGTGCACTGTCATGTTTAGAGGAAATTTAAGTCTTTTTAAGTGTGCCTTATAGCCCGGAAAATACAGTATTTATTTAATCTGTTTTTAATCAATGGTGACTGTGCACTGATATTTCATTTCTGTATCTGAATGCATCTATGATGTTTTGTGTGAAATGACAATAAATTATATATTTATCTTCACCATCTTACTCTTTACTCAGTGTTTGAACACACAATTGCCAGTTTATATAGTTTTCCCACCAAATACAACTTATAGTGCAAGCTATTAACTAAAAAAAAAACTGTAGAGCAAGAATGAAATGTGAAAAATGGAATCCGCATCTTCAAAGGTTGGCACAGAATATCTATTGTAAATACTGTATTGCACGTGCATGCAAAGAAAGTGACTCAAAGAAATTAGTCTATTGTATATTATGACTCAAATCCCCTTCCATTGCTAAATGCAAGGCAACAAAGAGGAGTCCAATAACAGGTAAGTGATGCACACATTATGTAAAAGAGCATACATGCTACAACCCTGCATACTGTGCAAGGTCACGTCAGCATTGTGGTCTCTATACAGTACATAACGTATGAATCACTAAATGCACTCAGCATATAGAAAACTTGTGCCACAGTATCATATGACCTTGGCTCCATTTTCCCCTGCAGCTGCCAAAGGCGTTGGTGGATGTCTTTGTTTCATTTGGCTATTCCCCTTTCTCTGTTTGCCTTCATTAAAGAGCAGGTGTTGAGATATGCTGAGTGGGAGTGGCTGTAAAGGACGAATGGAACTAGCAATGGTGTGGGGACGGGGGCTTGTGGTTTCACTACCGAGTGATCAAATTACAGCAGGCATCAGTGGCTCAGTTTCCATTAGAGGCAAGGAAGCCAATCCTCCAGGGTCGATTTGGGAAAAAGTGTGGCAACTCTAATGGACAAGTGTCATTTGCATTTAAATGTGAGAACTTTTTGCCTTTTCAATTAAATAGAAAGGAGCCGTGTGGTCATCAGTGACCATGTACATGTAGGGTCATCCAAAAAGTCATTTGCATTATGACGTCAGCTGTAGAGCAGCAGACATCTCATACAAAAGCAAAAATACTCAAACACCCTCGTGCACAACCAAATGAAATTGGCCTATTGAGCAAAGCACATCATAGTTATTTCCTCCTAAATATATATATATATATATATATATATATATATATATATATATATATATATATATATATATATATATATATATATATATATATATATATATATATATATATATATATATATATATATATATATATATATATATATATATATATATATATATATATTTTATTTAAGAAATTCTACAATGTGTAAAGTGGGGTTTAAAAACAGCTTTATCTGATGTATTTTAAGTGACACAATGTGAAACCATGGAAATTAGACTACCATAGAGACAACATGAAAACCATAAAAGACATTAGTTCAACACAAGTACTGACATTTCTATTTCCTCAGAAAACTTGTGGGTATTAGGAAAGGGGGAAAAAAAAGGATTTACCAGGACAACTATCACACAACTACACTTTTAAAGCAGTGTTGAAATAATGACCAAAAACTTTAAATGAAGTAAATTTTATATTTAACATATTATAGACAGGGTTCATACACACTTTAACCAATACTTTTCTGTGACTTTTTGGCAAGTTTCCATGACTCCTACAAATGCAAGTGGACTTTAAACAATCAGAATAAAAAAGTTCAATTGTTGTGTTAAAGTTTACCCTCAGAGGTTTAACAATAAAATGAATGACAATGTGTGGTTCTGGATAAAATTAGCATTTATATACACTTTTTTTTTTTTTACTCAAATGTCCCTCAAAATATACAAAAATACACTAAGAAACACATTTTTTTTTCATCTTTGATAAAAGGAAATCTCCACCTATTTCTACGGTTGTTTCAAGTTGTTTCTCTCTGAATTGTCGCAGCGTCACTTTGTTACACCCGCCCTCTGACTGTAAACTTCACTGTGATTGGTCGGCCAATTTCAGGGGAAATCTAGCCAAAAGTTACACTGAGCGTAACTAGACTACTACGGTAGCACATTAGATTTGCTGCTGCTAGGGGGGTCTAGTGCAGCTAGGATACCATTGAATACAATCCTCGCATGAATAGTAGGGTTTAAAAAAAACAAAACCAACAAGTTTCAGTTGATAAAAGTTAGGTAAAGTATTTTGACTCATATATAGTTTATTATTAATGGGGTTGAAATATTAGTTTACACAGTGCTTCACATGAGGGGTTCTTTTCTTTTTTCCACCTCAGGGGAAGAAAAGCCAGTAATAAAGTTATACGAGTCCAATCCTTGTGTGTGTGCGGATGGTAGAATCATTTTGACAGATGAGACACTGTCACATATTGTAGTGTTTGACCAGGCCATAGTGTGGTGATGGGGAGAAGCCTCCTCCCGTCTGCCAACAACAGATGTGCCCTTTGGGACTCAGACAAATAAAAAAGTGTCTCTGCCTGCACTAGCCACCCTCTCATCCACCTCCTCCCTTTCAGCCCCTTTGGCTTTTTTCTTTTACAGCTCTAGTGACACAGTGAAATGAATTGAAAGATCACCAATCAGGGGCCCGACTACAACACGGACATGCACCCATCCACCCCCATCAAGCCCCCTGTCTCTTGTTGGGAGCCCCCGGTGGGAATGTTCACTGTTTGAAGAGTTAACTCTTTAATTCCGTCTGGAATGTTTCCTCTGGGTGGGGCAGAGTAGTGTGTTGAGCCAGACCACTAACCCTTCTTCCACAACATCTCCTCCCCCCTCTCATTCTCACTTCATCTCTCTACTAAATTCAATACCTCTATTTCTGGACAGGGAGAATCTTTCACACTTGGGTGTTCAGAGCAGGTCAGCACAAAATAGAGCTTTGTCAGTGCTTGCATGATTATAACTAATATACTAATTCAGATAAATCTAAAGCTGTCATTTGTGTGAGATGTGATGCAGGCCAAACACAATAATATACAAAAAACTCTTTTAAGTAAGTCAAACTCACTTGACCCAATGGTGTTAAGTTTGAGAATGATATATGGGTATTAAAAAAAGTCATATGCATTTCGAAATACTGTATTTTCTGCACCATAAGGCGCACTGGACTATAAGGCGCATTAAGCGAAGTCAAAATAATGAGATAAAAAGTTTAAATTATGAGATAAAAAATCTAAATGAGATAAAAAAGTCAACATTTATGAGATAAAAAAAAATGAAAATATCAAGTCACTAAGTACAACCAGAATTACCCCATATATAAGGCACACTGCGGTTTTTGGAGAAAATTCAAGCCTTTTAAGTCTGCCTTATAGTACGGAAAATACGGTAGTTACCGTCACTTAAGTAGTGCAATTTACAAAATACATATATGATTCTTGGGTATACTTATATACTACTTACTTATCCTTCTAAACCATTCATCAGACACCAAGGTACTGAAAATGTTACCGGATAAACCACAGTTAAAGACTGACTGTTTAACCAGACTACTTTAAATGCAGGTTCTTCTGCAATGACTTGGTTAAAATGTGACAATACATTTTCCCACACTGGGCTATAATGAGAAGTAATACAATGATTAATGTTGCGAAAGAGAAAAATTACACAACTCCACTTCTGACATTCACTGTGACTATTTTTAAGTAGAAGTGACTAAGTGAGTGATTAAGTGATTAAGTTAAGTGTTCAGATACTGCCTATACACCAACTCTACTGGGAACTGGAAGTGCAAAATAGAATTATGCATCTGCAATTGTTCCAAGGTTCTAATTTGTTTTTCCATGCGGACACAAATTTATCCACAGCCTAACAGTCAGACATCACTAAGGACACACTTGCATTCATCAAAAATTGCTGTGAAAAATGAAAGCAGGAGCTAAAAGCTCCTCTAACCCAGCCACCCATGGTCTCCTGTTAATGAGGCAAGCCATGTCCACACAACACTGGACTGAGAAAATAAACCCAAAACAAGCCCGAACAATGTACCATATAAATCACTGTGTATATACTAAACATCACAGTGTACCAAAAGAGTTTGGGTCAACCATTCAATAGCAAACATAAAATAAGTCAAATAACATTTGATATTATGCATTGCTTTCATATTAAGCCTAAATATCTAACAGAACTCTTAAGAGTTTTAGTGGCAAACTTGAGGAAAAGTTGGTAAACCTTTTTTCAACATAATTTTAGGGTGCCGATTCTGAATATTGTGTTTACTAAGGTGAATTTTAAGCCTTTTAATTTGCATATTAAAATGAAGATACATTATTTTTGGATGTTTTATTATTATTATTATTATTATTTCTTAACTAATCAGTTAAACATCATAGTATCAGTCTGACATTTCATATTTCATGTACAATAGTACATGAGTCATAGCAAAAATAGTATTTAACATATTATATTAATATATCTGAGCAAAGCTGTGGGGCTACATGTACCACTGCATTTTATATAAAATGTGTTCAATTAAAGACAACTTCATTCACCCATGACTGCTATGCTATTATGCTAATTAGCAGACTTAAAACTCATAATTCTCATATTTTGGTAAACAAATTATTTGGAATCGGCACCCACTAATGATGGCAAATGGCATGTTTACTGACTTTTATGGCGCTAAACCTGTTTTCTGAAGGCATTTCTAAGAGTTTTGCCCAGTCTAGATTAAGAATCAACAGATACAGGTTTTTTAATGCCCGATGCCATCATCCTTGGCCGATATGGACCACCATATCGGCCAATTACTCTGCTGGAGCCTTTTTCTGAAGAACTTTAAGAGTTTTGTCCAGTCTAAATTGGAAAAGAGGTCCAAATATTTAAGGGATTGTCCAGTGTACTGAAATTAAAGCTTTAACCAGACATCTTAAGTAGCATACATGAACAACAGTGTAGTAAATAGGTGCCACATTTGGAAATTAAATTAACTATTCATCACAAATGCCATTAGCAGTATAATTTTTTAGACATGAAGCCAACTAAGAATGAGATACAAATGAGTTTTAAATGTACAATAAGACAATAACTGGAGCATTCTGAAAAACAGTACTGCACAAAATGTTTATCTGTCCCATATGCATTCGGAAAGACTGGAAATATGGTTATCAACACAGGAGTGGCTCCATTGTATGTCTGGAAGCATATTGTATGGGACCTTTATAGAATGGTGGGAATAACACATAACTTAAGAAAAGATGGTACCCTGCATCTGTATTAGTATTTTGAGAACAATGGTGAGCAACCCCCCCCTCCCTCACTATCCTCTTTGACCCTCTTCTTTTCTTTTCCCTCTCATTCTCTCTCTTTTTTAAGACATTCCGTAATATATAGTCTTAAAAGTTTTTTTCTCCATAAAGTGTGTATGAAGTCTTGTGTCTGTAAATTGACGGCTATGTTCAACAAGTATTCAGAGAATGCCTAATCTTGCTTCCATTTTGTGCCAATCTCAAGTTTCTCCCGTTCTTGAATTAGAGTCAATAATGTGACTTTTACCTTTCTGTTAAATACGACCATGACCTTTGACCTTTTGCAATATTGATAATTTCATTATATGTATATATGTGTCAGTGTGTCTAATATTATGATAATATATCCAGTATTGATTAAGTTATAGCGTGATATGTCTATGCTTGACACACACAAACAGTGTAACACAATTTAATTTTGCCACGTCACCTTTGACCTCCAGAGATCTCAAAAACTATTGGTCGTAGGTAATAACATCAATTATGAGAATTGTAGAAATCTTCATTCCACCATCTGAACATTCTGTGACCCTCCGTTCTTGAGTTATAACCCATAATGTGATTTTGAACTTTTAGTTAATTGTGACCCTGACCTTTGACCTTTACTCAAATGGATCATTGTATCTGATGCAGATTAGCTATATGTATATGTCCATGTAATTTCATGGTGATATCTCAAGTATTCATTGAGTTATAGCATGATATGTCTCTGTGGACACACACACACACACACAAACACACACAGATTACAATAGATTAATTATTATTGGCACCTGTAGCATCTAGATAACACAGAGTTTAAACAATTCGAGCACACATATCTCCTTGAATCTCTACTTTACTGCAACACCACCCTTGGTGAAGCAGAACATGTCAAACACCACATCTAATGTCAGATGAATGTTTAACCCTTGGGTGTCATTGGGGGCAAAAACGTCACCAACTGTAATTTTTCCTCTTAATTTTGCCAAAGCTTCACTGTATTGGTTCAAATGACAAAATTTTTGCTGAGTTCTATTATCTACATACAATTTGAAAATTTGCTTTCAAAATTTTCACAAGCTCAATAATACGCTGTCAACAAATGTACTCCCTTTGATAGCATTTTCATTTCATGCACTAACTTTGACAGCTGTAAAAATACATCAGATAAATATTTCTTTAAAATTGTTCTGGATAAATCTGTCAACCTCAGTCCTGATCAAAGCTTCCAATTATTAATTTTTTTATTTAAAAAATTAACCCTTTACAAGCCAATTTAGAAAATAAAGACACTGATATGGGATAAAAATACACATAAAACTACCTGTTTTCAATATAAAATGTGATCGACATCGAATTTTATCAATTTACTTTTTTTTTTTACGTATTATCAGTCTGGAATACGTCAAAGATTAGTAATGGAATTGATTGAAGGATATTTAGTTTTAGTGCAGCATCAGATTCCCCCCCAAAAAATCCTTTGGTGGCATTAGTGGATGTTTTCATCCACAGATGTAAAAATCTAAAATATATATCATAAAATATATGTCATATATATTATATGACCTCATCTTCTAAATTGGCATTTAAAGGGTTAATTTTTATTCATTTATTTTTTTCAAATATTTTGTAGTTTTGATCAGGATTGAGGTTGATTAACAGCATTATGCACAAAAAAATTAAAAAAAAAATCTTCTGATATATTTGAAATGCTACACAAGGGTTAATGTGGGGGGGTTGAGGTCACCATGTTGCTCTCTTGTTATGGACAGCCATTCACATCTTATGAATGATCTCCATTTTCAAGAAGTCAGACTGTAATTCCAACCTTATTACATCAGCATAACAGGAAGTGCAGTCAACATTATAAAACTAAGTACACCATTAACGCGCCACCCCCCCCCCCTCCCCGTCAGACAATTGTAGCATGTGAAACACCAACAGCAGCAGAAACCAGGTCAGCTCGTCTTCTACGGTGCCACTGAGGCCCATGGTTCCCACCACAACACTACTGACAGACATGGTACTAGTACTACACAGTATACTTTCACACATCTACCAGCAGTACTCCACATTCCACTGTCAAAATGAAAACATCAGTCCATCAGCTAAATACGTCTTCCTCATTTATCATAAATGAAGCATAAACAAGGCCAAACATTCCTGCCTCTAAAAGCTCACACACAATCCTTATCGATCTGTGCACTGCCGCCGTGCAGCTCCCCACTTCCTGGCTGATGTGTTGCTGGGGCGACAGCTAAATTATGCAACAGAGTTGCTTGAACACAGTTTCACAGACTGAGCAGCAAAAAATGCTCAAGGATGCCAAACAGGGTGGCAGCGGACAATAGTAGGTTTTTGGGAACGTGGTATGGTGACATTTTTCCACATCGAGAGGGAAAGAACGTCTGGCTTTTTCACATTTGTGTCCAGGTAAGGATGGCGAGACAGCAAAAATATGTTATCACCATTTTAAAAAAAATAAAATGATCTTGATTTTAATCATGGTTCTTTACATGATCTTTAAGACCTCATTTGAAACTTAATAAACAGTGCAACCAAACAATGTATTTTCTGGACTATAAAGCACACTTAAAATACTTACATTTTCTCCAAAAAACACAGTGCAACTTGTATGTGGACCAATTCTGGTTGTGCTTAGTGACTTTGGAATTTTGACTTTTTATCTCATGATTTTGACTTTACTTAATGCGCCTTATAGTGCAGAAAATATGGTTCCTAATGTACAAAATATCCTCAAAAGAAAAAATAAAGCAGCCCAAAGAGTTTTTGTTTGTGTAATTTTGGCAACATGTGCCAAGAACATAAACATACTATACTTTAAAACTAAGTGCAGTTTAGTTTTTATGATGATAAACTGAATTCTATAAACATGAAAAACTAAATAAATACAAAAAATACAGAACAAAATATCAATCAATGAATGCTCATTTCCAATACTGCATGCTTACACAACAGGTGGCAGGTAGCTCTGCTTTTACAACTGATAAATAAGTGTACTGGGTGCTCTAGGATGGAGGAAGAAGTCAAAAAAATTTTGAAGAAGAATCCAGACAGTCTATTCTAGACTTGAGGTTACTTTGTATGGTTGTATGTTAAATGGAAATGGTAAATGGACTGCATTTATATAGCGCTTTTCCACCTTCATGGTGCTCAAAGCGCTTTACATTAGCCTCTCATTCACACACACACACACTCATACACCAGTAGGTTTCTAAGGTCTACAGTAAGTCCTACTGGGGGCCTAAGTCAGGGTTCAGTGTCTTGCCCAAGGACACTTCGACATGTGGACAGCCAGAGCCGGGACGCGAACCGCCAACCTCTCAGTCATTGGGCGACCCACTCTACCAACTGAACCACAGCCACTGCATACTCACAGCACGGAAGACACCCCCCCAGATAAACCCCTCCACCGTCTCTCTGCTTTGTCAGATTGCTGATACATTCTAATCCTTCACCATCTATTATCATTATATCACACACTCCTATATCTAGGGTGTGAGACAACTGCCTTAGCAGTGATTTACTTTGAACTAATGTGATAAGCATCCTCCAAAAACCTTTTTACTTTACAAAAACTACAGTGGCCGACGGCCGCAAAGGCAGCGCATCAACAAAACACTGCAAACACCAGAAAGATGTAAAACCAAAAACACAAAGACATAAAACAAATGCAACAGAAGTGAAGCTGCAGGAGAAAAATACTGCAATAACAGAAACCAAGCAGAAGCAAAAACGTACAAACCCCCAAAACAACTGCAAGAGAGAAACACTGCTAACTCACTCCACAACAAAGCGCAAGTTCACCAAAATAAAATGGAAGAAGACGGTGGATGACGACGAAGTTGAAGTTCTTTCATTTAACAGATCAGCGTGAAAAGGTTTGTGCACCTTTATTAAAAACTTGACCATAATCTGCTATGATATAAGATAAGAGCAGCAGATGTATGATGCTAACGTTAGCCATGTACTTCTGCTGCTCTGCACATTTTCACAATAATCCGTTAAATTAATGAACTTCATCCACCGTCTTCTACTTCTTCCATTTTATTTTGGTGAACTTTTGTTTTGTTGTGGAGTGAATTAGCAGTGTTTCTCTTTTGCGGTTGTTTCGGGGTTTGTACGTTTTTGCAGCATTTTTCTCTTGCAGCTTCACTTGTGTTGCACTTGTTTTATGGGTTTGTGTTATTGGTTGTTGTGTCTTTCTTGTGTTTGCAGCGTTTTGTCGAGGTGGTGCCTTTGCTACTGTCTGTCACCATAAAAAACACAAGGTTCATACACACTTTAACCAATACTTTTCAGCCAATCTCCATGACTACGTACTCCTAAAAATGAATCACGTCCCAGTGAAGCCAGACATTGTTAAATCCACATTTTCCTGGCATTTCTATTTAATTTGGGCAGATTTTCATCCATACCCAGTTCACCACTTGTGGCATGTTACATCCCAAGAAGTGAGTGAACAGGAAATTAACTTCCTGTTCATTTCCTGTTCACTGAATAGAACGTTACGGTTAAGACGACGTGAAATAAACTATTTATTCACTCAAACTATTTTTTTTTTTTTTTAATCACACATTATTATGCTGTGTAAAAAAAATCCCTGACTTCTCCAAAACTTTCTGGGTCTTTTTACTTTTCCAAAACCTTTCCAGGCCTGGAATTTTCATTTTTGAAATTCCAAAACTTTACCAGGTTTTTTTCAAACGACCCCTGAAAACGACACCATGGTACAGCAGTACAAATACCTGGGTACCATCATTGACCATAAACTGGTGTTCGAAGCGAATACTGATGCTGTTTGTCCAAAGTATGTATTTGGACACATGTATTTTTATCGGAAGTTGAGAAGTTTTAATGTGGACACCTCTTTTATGAAGACGTTTTATTCTTGTTTTATTTGCTGGTTTGGGTCCCTCACCTTGAACAACAAAAATAGGATGAACAGCATCATCAGAAGGTGTAGCAGGATAGCGGGGGTCAGCTTTGAGGAGCTGGCTGTCCTATATAGAACCAGAGTGATAAAGAAAGCTCAGTCAGTCCTGGCTGACCCGACTCACCCGCTGTCCTCACAATATCAGCTGCTTCCTTCTGGGCGCCGGTACATGATGCCAAAATGCAGGTCTAACTGACTTAACTCATTTTTACCAACATCCATTGGCTTCATAAATGGCATAATATAATTGCATCCGGGCCATTACTGTGCACTTTATTTATTTATTGGAATTTTATGTGTGTGTGTGTGTGTGTGTATTGCCGTGTGTGTTTTTAATGGTTCTCTGCTGGCTGTACAACAAATTGCTCCGCGTGGGGATAAGAAAGTTTTTCTAAGTCTAAATCTAAACCCATCGTCCATATTTCCTCCAGCAAACGGCATGTCCATCTCCATATCACAAATAGCCTACGTGACTCAAATGACTATCTGTAAATCTAATCAGAGTGGAGGAGGTGATTCATCTGCCTGGTGTAATCGAGTCTGCCACATGTACACAACTGAGAAATGTGAAATTACTGGAGTTATTTTAGTACATGAAGGTCCATTTTCAAATTGTTTAGAGAATCACTTGACTTTTATCAAAGTTAAAGCTATGTTGAACTATTAAAAAATAAAAAGTGGAATGCTGTCGTTGATCCAGTCTTTTATGGAGTCACCACATTGGACTGACATCACCCAAATTAGAAACAATCATAATGTTCCACGGCTGACGAGCATTCAAAAACATTACTAATCATCCCTGTCATGTGTTGACAGGTGTATTCAGGTCCAACTCGGTCTTGTAGCTTTTGTCATCTCTCCCTCTGCAAACATAACAATGCAAATGTAGACACGGTCTGTTTGCTCTTTCCTTTTTTCCCCTCATTTGTCAAATATTGCAGGAACAAACAGCCTATGAAAATAAAATCTGTAACCCTGTTTAATGTAATCTGCTGCATTGACAAACCACCTGCTGCATACATATACACACACACACACACACACACACACACACACACACTACGTACAACATGCCTGAGTTCCAACAACCAACCATCCAACCAGTCTGGCTGAAGCAATGTCACCACAACTGTAGTGGGGTATGTTCTGGAGGCGTGATTAAAACTCTATTAATCACATGGGGATTATCACAGGGAGTGGAGTGGTCTGTGGACATATGTGTGGGTGAGTAGGAAGCATGGGGGTGGATTACAGGGGTCATGCAGTCTCTGTCCCACTGGGGCGGAGGTCTGCTGCCTGCCCTGCCCCAGCTCCCTCCACACGACGTCTTTGTCTGTCCTCTTGTTTGACAATTATTTACTTTGCTGTTTAGAGCAGGACTGAGGTCACTTCACATACATCACTGACACAAAAACACTGGCTAACCATCTCTGTCCTCCTTAATCTGACCTGTAAAAGACACAATATTCATACACAGAGTACAGGATTACAAGACAATAACCAAGAGCTGATCAGTCGAGTGTTGGCATTTGCGGAGGAAAAAACATAACACAGCTACACATTGAACTGCAGGGCCGGTTCTGGTCAATGTGGTGCCCTAGGGGTACGAGCACCCCTCTTTCCTTTTTGTGGAAACAGTGTCCTACACCATGAATAATCCTTGGCAATGTTAAGTTTAATGCTTTATTTTCTGCATTTTCTACACTATAAGGTGCACTGTCAATGTTTTTTTTTTCATATATAAAGGTGCATTAAGTGAAGCTAAACAGTCGCAATAACTCAACCTTGTTGAGTTGAAACACAGACCAAAACACACGCTTATTCTGTTAAATCAAACTTTAAGAGTCCAAATTCTGAGATAAAAAGCCAAAATTATGCAATAAAAAGTAAAAATTTCAAGTCACTAAACACAACCAAAATTAATCCATATATAAAAGTGCAATGTGGGTTTTGGAGAACATTAAAGTCTTTTAAGTGCACCTCATAGTCTGGAAAATACGGTATCTTATATTTTAATTCTGTGGGACTTGGCGCCCCCAACACATCTGGTGCCCTAGGCGACCGCCTTGTCTGACTATGCCTAACTGTTGAACGGTTACAAGTGTCTACTCCAACTGATTTTCAATGTTAGCGCTTTCAGTTTTGGAAATAAATAACGAAATGTCATCGACACATTATCGTCCAATCTCAGTGAGTGACAGAATTTAAATCTTTAAACATGGGTTGCTATGGCCACAATGGTCAAAGTATAATACACAAGGTGCTTTGGATAAGAGCCTGTACCCAACATAGGTAGTTATGTCAAATGGAAATGTTTATGTAAATGGCCCAGTGTAGTTTTCTTCTTAGGTACAAATCCCATGTGCCCTCTACTACCACTGCTTTTAGAACATAATAAATGCCCCCCCTCCCCATTATTAAAGGGGGTTGGTATTTGCGGCATCTGTCAGGCTTGTCTTTGGCCTCTCCAAGACAATGGCATCAAAAAAATAAAAAGAAAAACAGTTCCCCTGCTTCCACTGTCCCCCTCCCCCTACAGCAGTGCAACCTGAAACTGCCTGAAGAGATGAGCCGTCATTAAATACTGCAGAGCTGACATAATGACAGGAAAGATAAAAGAGAGGAAACAAAAAAAAGGCCAGACCAATTCTGGTCCCATAATGCTTCCCCCAACCCCCAGGCTCAGCCCACCTCTCCTAATAAAAGACACCAGGCCATAGATAGGCACTGGTCAGCTACAACTTTGCTGCTGTGATCTTCTTTCCTGACAATGTTCAGACAAAGCCTTGCAACCTCATATAATACGACCACTCTACTATTTCTGACATTTCCACAAACAATGAGATGCTTCAGCAATGCAGCCAAAATCCATTTTACATTTTCATTTACAACACATCATTGTCTTTAAATAAATGCAGTAAATTATCATTTATAAAGACTTTAAAATAACAGAAATTCAACTCCTACTGGTCCCTCTGTACTTCACTACTGCCTGCTTTAGCATTGCTGACATCTCTATCACAACCGAAGTCCATGTTCCAAAGCTAAATTTGGAAATGCAGTCTAGAGAAGCACCACTGGACATTAGTCTTTAAATAGACCGTAATAAAATCTTGACACATGATAGTCCAGCACCCTCAGCCCACTGATCAAGCTCAAATATGTTCTCTGACACTGCCCACTCCTGTGCAACTAAGGCTTTTTATATCACCCAAAGGGTGCTGAGCTCTCTTTTAACTTGCTATGTTCCAGCCTATGCTGCTACACCACATGCAGCTCTGCTCAGACTCCCAGTTGGCATTCCAACTCTCCGTAACACTGTGCTGAGGCAATATTTACCTTCAAGGAAAAGTGCACTTGGCACACAGCCGAAACTCTCAGGGTGGGGGGTGTTAAGGGGCTGCTACTGTGTACTACATCTAACCTTCCCACCCACCCAAAATCCTCGTGCTGACCCGGCCAAACCACCCACATCTTCACAGCAGCAGCAGCTCTACTCAGCCTGACTCCACTACCTGGATCACAGCCAAACCAGAGTCTGAGCAAAGTGCCAAGAGGGACTGGAAGCCAAAGAGACACACACACACAGAATGTGAACACACACAGAAAGAACGAGTGAACGGGAACACATTGCAGCCCCGCCTGGCTCTCTGCCAGGACTCACTTAGGAGGATTTTTAGCCACAAAAGCCAATTGGCGGTCAACCCTCTGCTGAGATTTGAAGTGTCTCACAAACCTATCACCACCACGGCAGTCAAGAGAAAGCAGATCGCTGCACAGCAATCCAACTAAACACTTTATGTGACACGAGTAAGATTTTTTCTGTTTGGGTGAACCATAAAGAAAATCTGTTTTGGCAGAACTATACTTGGTAAACATAAGGAAGTCGTCTCTACAGTTGGTGTTAATTCCAGATTCTCAAACATATTGTAAAGGGCAGAGTTATAAATACATAAGGAAAAGGCCAAAAAAACAGGAGCTTGTCAAATGAGGAGGAAATGTTGATGCAGAGAGAAAAGGCCTGGCACTGACCTGTCTAAAATGATCGTCATAACCCCAGTCAGCCTGTCCATTAGGGGAGGTGGCAGAATGAGCCCCAGCAGGAGATAAGCCCTCGTCAGGTTCCTGCTTTACTCTTACAGGTGGTGACGCAGACCTCTGGGGTGCAGATGCAGCATAGCTGCCAAATGGACGAGGTGGGATGCGGGAGGCACTCTGCTGCAAAGCAAGGGTCTGCTTGCGAAGGAACTCCAGACCGCTGGCACTTCCCTCCTCTTCATCACTGCCCTCATCACCCTCCATCATCTCATTGTCGTCATCATCGTCCCCAGAATCCCTGCCTCTGTCCTCATCATCCTCTCTTTCTGAGTCCACGCTGCTCTGATTGGACATCCGGGGAGGCAACCCGCCACCTGGGACCCCTCCAGCCAGGCCTTTACCCATGAAACTGGCCCCAGAAGCCCGGGCAGCTGCCAGGATGGCCTGTTGGGCAGCAACCTGCTGTGCATACATGATATGGGCTTCACGCAACTTCCTCTCCTTGCGCTCCATTTCCAGTCTAGCCTGCTGCTGGCGCTGGAGTTGCTCCATCACTGCCTCCAGTTTCATACCCCCTGTGGGGGTACTCTGAGGAAAGGCCACACCAGGCTCCTGAGACATACTGGGCTGTAGATAAAAATAAATAAAAGTTTCACGATAACCTGCCATCTACCAAAGTCAATCTTCTATTAAACAGGATAAAAAATGTCTGAAGGGCTGTAAGGAAGAGGCCATACATGCAAATGTCGATCTAAATTCAGAAGAATTTCTTTAAATGTTATGTTGCAAAAAATATCCAAGTGGTTGAGCAGTTAGAAAATCAACAATATCATAGAAAGAACTACACAGTAAATTTTACAGTGTTAAATCAACACTTAGAGTTTATTTAACTCCTTCTAGAGTGTATTTGGTCCCATTGTCTCCAAATTAACTCTCTAAGTGTTGATTTAACACTGCAAAATTTACTGTGTACATACTACATTTTTAAGCAAACAACAGACACATATACAAGTTCAGCTATCGTGAGATTTCGACATTAAAAAAAACAGACTATAATAAAGAAAATACACAGAACCAAAGACCAGTGAATAAGGTTAAAACAAAACCACTAAACTATTAATCAACACTGTAACCACTAAAATACAATCACTTAAAAAGCAGAGAAGTGAAGCGATTGCTGAAAAATTAAACTTGGAACAAAGCAGTTTAATGAGCAGGGAACCAATGTTCATACAGTATATATGTTAGACTTCGACTTTCTTTATTGTCATTGCACGAAAAAAAAAAACACAACAGTGAGCTACAGGTAAATTCACTGCAAAGACATGGACAATTGTTCAGCAGTATCACAGAACATAAAAAACCTGTAGGTTCTGTTCCAGTCATTTACGACATGAACTAAAACCTACACAACTATTCACTCTCCTATTGCATCACTGATAGTGTCGAACTGCAGAAAAAGACAAAATATAGTTTAAAAATTACTTCCAGACCATATTTCAGAGTTCAGTGCAGAGGGTGTAAACCGACTCCCGGTTATCTGAAAGCAAACAAACTCTGGAGTGAAAAAACTGTCAGAGCTGAACACCTTTTCCGCAATCAGCTACTTTAGCCCAATCCTGCTGTTAGAGGATAATCCAAGTTTTGGTGAATTGACACTGTTAAAAATCATTGAAATAATCAACACAGGCTAAAAGAAAGACTAGAAACAGAGACGTAGAAGTTCCTACCATACTGTCAGATTAGCTCTCTGGGTTTTTCACTTGGTTTTGTAGAAACAGAAGCTAATTATTTAAGCTAGCAGTGCAGTAATAATAAAAAGGCTCAGTCTGGCTCCGCTGGGGGAAGGCTGTGGTTCAAAAGAGGAAAAATAGCCAAGGCGAAGCGCGGCCACGACTCACCATTTGTGCCTTACTACTGCCGGAATTGTCCACCATCCCTCCTTCCTTGGCTTTATCCTGCGTCTTCCCTCGTTTCTGGCACTCGTTCAAACACTTGTAAACACACACACGCGCGCGCACGCACCGCAGAGTCCGACTGATCCGCGCGCACACGACCACAACGTGCTCTGTTCTGGACGACCCCCGCGCGCGCGCACACAGAAAAGGGCCCTTCTTTCGGCTTTTGTGGGTGTTTTTGGTCGTGATTTTCTTCTTTTATTTCAAACCTGGACCTTTTGGGAAACGACCTGATCTCATATCTCGCAAAGCGCCGAGCAGAGGTAACTCCCTTCAGTGTGTTTTTCCCCCTCTCCTTGAATGGACACCCCCCGCGTGGCGCACAGCAGCATTAGGACCCGCCCATCCACAGCAACAAGTCCCACAGCCCTGCATATATATATATATATATATATATATATATATATATATATATATATATATATATATATATATATATATATATATATATATATATATATATATATATATATATATATATATATATATATATATATATATATATATATATATATATATATATATATATGCGTGTGTACATCATTTACCTGCAGTTTTACAACACAACTGCACATTATTGGCTGCTGTTTCTTCTATCTTTTCACATCCTGCTGCTCTGATGCCAATCTGAAAGGAAAGCAAAGAGGGGAAAAACACAGAAAAGTTTAAAACCAAACACTATGACGTAACTGGCTTTATTTTTTGTATTATTATTTACTTGAAGCCGTGAGTGCATATTCATATTTGCCAAAACACAACCAATCAAATATAGTCTATGCTTATAATTGTACATTTGGTCCACATCAACTGTAAAATAAATTTATGCACAATTTTAGTAAGTTCTATAGATCACATTTCCCTTATAATTAGGCTACATTATATATATTTATAGAATTTCAACAGATGTAGTTCACTGTTTAGATTAAATATTATGACATACTGCTGAGAAGATATATTGATAGTAGTTGAACGATATATTACAGTAAATGTGATTCTTTGCTGCCCCCTGGTGGAAATGGCAATTCAGTCATATTTAAAACGTTACTGTGGTGTAAGATAACTGTCAATATATTCAACAAAATTAGAAAGCCGTAGACCAAATTTACTTCAATTTCATCTAGAAAAACCGAACTCATGACATAAAGAAAATTGTGCTAATTAAAGATTATAAAGATGGTGGATTACAAGCCATTGACTTTGAATGTTTGAATGCAGTGTTAAAAATAAAATGGCTTAAATTCTTCCTGTTAAACAGTAATAGCATTTGGTTTAGTCTCCCCAGAGGTCTATTTTTTTTATTTAAATTGGAGAAATAGATTTAACCCTTAGATGTGACTTGAAGATTGAACGACAACCAGTCAAATTATCATTTCAATTTCATAAACAAGTGCTTTTGTGTTGTAAATTAATACACAAACACACAACTTCGGCCCACATCTAACCCCAATTTGGAAAAATAGATATGTGCTCTGCAATGGGAACTCTATCTTCCTGCAACACTGGAACACAAACACATAAAACAAACGCAACACAAGTGAAGCTGGAAGAGAAAAATGATGCAATAACAGAAAAAAAAAAAAAACAGAAGCAAAAAACGAACGTACAAACTCCCAAAACAACTGTAAGAGAGAAATGCTGCACATTCACTTGACAACAAATGAAAGTTCATTAAAAGAAAACACATTCACCAAAATAAAATGGAAGCAGAAGATGGTGGATGAAGATGAAGTTGAAGTTTATTCATTTAAGAGATTAGTGTGAAAAGGTGTAAAGCAGCATTGATCATTTTAGCGCCATACCTCTGCTGCTCTTCTGTGATATTGTAGCAGATTATGGTCAAGTGTTTAAAAAAGATGAAGGAAAATGTAGCTTTTCATGCAAATCTCTTAAATTAATTAACTTAAACTTCTTCTCCCATTTTATTTTGGTGAACCAGTTTTATTTTGGTGAACTAGCATTTTATTGTGGAGTAAATTTGCAGTGTTTCTCTCTTGCAGTTGTTTTGGGATTTTGCCTCTTTTGGTATTTGCAGCTTTTTTCTTTCACATTTGTTTTGGGGGGTTTGTACATTTTTGCTTCTGCTTTGTTTCTGTTATTGCATCATTTTTCTCTTGCAACTTCACTTGTTTTGCATTTGTTTTATGTTTGTGTTTTTGGTTGTTGAATCTTTCTTGTGTTTGCAGCGTTTTGTTAATGTGATGCGTGATATAACTTGTGCACAAGCTGAATTTAACAAAGTAATGAGAGCAATCCCAACATCAGCTGAATCATTGGTATAAAACATAGACAGACATTTTTATGTGATAGGTTTACCTACTTTGAAATTGAACAATAATGACCTTTTGGCTAAAAAAAAAAAAAAAAGAAAAAATAAATAAAATAAAATAAATAACAAAGTGCTGTGCGTTTTTCTGACTGAAACTCTGTACCCAATACGATCAAATAGGAAATCCATCATCCACCTCTTTTAAGATTCACACATTAAGAAAATTCTAACTTCATACATCAAATACTGGGTAGCTCCAAGGTAAAAGAAGTCCACTTCCAAATTTTAAGCAACATTTGATGATTATTGGACCCCAGAAGTTACAAAATTGATTTAATACTGTTTCCTTGTCTCTTGATGACTGTGTTGTTCTGGGTAGAGACAAGATGAAAAAGCTTGGTGTCATATTTGACCAGACACTTTCTTTTGATAAACACATCAAGGAGGAGAGTAAAACATCATTACTAAGGTCAGGCCAATCCTGAGTGACAAAGATGCTGAAGTCCTCATCCATGCCTTTACAACATCTTGACTGAACTATTGTAATGCTCTTCTGTCAGGATTAACCAGAGGTGTTCAAAGTACTCACGTTCTGTACTTAAGTAGAAGTACAGCTACTTGTGTGAAAAAATACTCTGGTAAAAGTAGAAGTACTGATTCAATTCCTAGACTTAAGTAAAAATAAAAATGTACAACTTCTCAATTGTAATAAAGTAAAAAGTAAAACTGGTTTTTTTTTGTCATGAACGCAATAATACTTCAGAAATCAAAAAAGTTTCAAAAGTATCTAAAATAAAGCCTTTGAAAATGAGTTACTGGGTAGATAATGTGTTTGATCCAGTCACAGTTACTCAGTTTTGTAGATATGGGCAGGAAATTTAGGAAAATGGGGGAAGAAAAGTCACAATTGAGATAAAAAAAAGTCATGAGATTAAAAAATATCTATGTAAATGTGAGATAAAAATGCATAATTTTAAAAGAAAAAGTTACAATTATGAGATAAAAAGTCAATAATAGGAGATAATAGTCATATAACTATAATATATAAATTCACAGTTTCTTTCCGCCACTGATTTTCTCTGTGAAGTGATTGGTTTTTGATACTGTCACATCTGTTTAGTTTTGATTTGATTTTGATTTGAATGATGTATTTCGAACATGTGCAGAACGCAACAACAACAACAACAACAACAACAATAATAATAATAATAATAATAATAATAATAATAATAATAATAATAATAATAATAATAATAATAATAATAATAATAATAATAATAATCCCCAATAACCTGAATTCATCTTATAGCAATATAGTGCATAGTACAAAAATGATGATAATAATAAAAATAATAACAATAACAATAATAATAATAATAATAATAATAATAGTAATAAATAATTGAAGTACTAAACATATATAGTACAAAAAACAAAACAGAACACAAAAAAAACAAAAACAAAAACAAAAACAACAAATGAGCAGATAGGAAAGTAGGTAACAAATAGTTTTGTTTTTTTTCCTTTTTCTAATTTGTCTGCATTTTGTTCTTATTTTTATTTATTTTTTAATTTTTTTTAAAAACATTTGAACCCCACAGAGGGGGAGTCAACATTGCTTGAGATCAATGTAAAAGTAACAAGTTTATTCTGAGAATGTAAAGAGTATAAAGTACAGATATTTATGAATAAATGTAGGGAGTAAAAGTAAAAAGTTGCCAGAAAAATAAATACTCAAGTAAAGTAGAGATACATTAAAAAAAAAAAAAAAACTACTTAAGTACAGTAATGAAGTACTTTTACTTAGTTACTTTACACCTCTGGGATGTCTTGCAGATGATGCAAAATGCTGCGGCTCAGGTTCTGACTGGAGCTGGGAAATATGAACGTATCACCCCAGTGCTGGCTGCTCTTCACTGGCTGCCATGTCATATCCATGCTGATTTTAAGGTGCTTTTATTGACTTGAATTTTAAATGGAGCAGTACCTTCTTATTTAAATGATCTGGTCTCATTGGATGTACTTTCTCATGCCCTCTGCTCTAAAGGAACTGGCCTGATGACTGTGCCTAAAGTCAGGGAAAAGACGGTTGGTGAATGAACCTTCTCTTTTCTAACAGTCTTCCTCTGGACATTAAGGCAGACATGCTCTGTGGATGTTTTTAAAGCAAAGTTCAAGACCCACTTGTTCACTTTGTGTTATATGTCTTGATTTGTTTTACTGTGTTAATGTTTTATGTCTTATGCTTTATTGTTCGTGACTGATTTTATTTTTATTACTTGTACAGCACATTGATTGAAAGCACTTATAGATAAAATTATTATTATTATTATTATTATTATTATTATTATTATTATTATTATTATTATTATTATTATTATTATTATTATTATTATTATTATTATTATTATTATTATTTATCCTTCCAATGAGCTCCTGAGACTGAGATTTAGTATTGATCACCATAACTGTCATTTCTGTGAAGAAGATATTAAAATGACTGCTCATCTTTTTTTTGTGTGTGTAAGCACACAACAGTTTTCTGGAAAGATTTTACAGACTGGCTGTCAACTAAACATGTTCTTTTTGTTCCTCTTACCAAGGAAAATATTGTCTTTGGTCTCATTTTGAAGGAAAATATGTGTGAAGTGATGTTAAACAACCTATAAATTTCATCAACAGCTCCAAATGCAGGATGTTTTCAGGAATGACCTCACAGACAATTACCTCAGCTCTTTTTTTTGTTTTGTTTTTTTCCTCTTCAAATCCTCATTGTTTAATTACTATATGTGCCTTATGCCTTCCATGTAATGTTCTCGTGTTCTTTTCAATGTGCCGGATTGTTTGCAATAACTCAACCTTGTTGAGTTATTGCAAACTTATTCTGCTAAATCAAAATGAAAGAGTCCAAATACTGAGATAAAAAGTCCAAATTTATGTGCTAAAAAGTTAAAATGATGCAACAAAAAGTCAAAATTGTGCAATAAATAGTGAGAATTATGCAGTAAAAGGCCAAATTATCTGATAAAAATGCCTGCCTAGTCTGCCTATGCCGGCCTTGTTTGTAGGTACAAATATGCATGTGGACATGTAACACACTGATACTGCCGTCCTGCTTTGAATTAATCATTAGCTCAACATGCCTCAAACACTACAGACTTCACCATAGGTGCCTGTGGAGCTAAATAAAGAGGGTGTGGGGAGGTTAAATGCTTTGCTCAAAAGCACATCAGCCACAGCCTGTGCCAGTCTTAACCCGTCTAGACTATGGCCTTCCTATTGCCTCATGGTTTTATTTGATTTTTTTTCATGATTCTTGATTATCTACTATTAGTTATTGACAGGTCTCTCTGTTGGACTACATAAAGAACCAACAAAACACTCATATCTAGGTATCGGAGTTTTATTTAATAATTGGTAAACAATAGAACAGTAAAATAAAAAAAAACATTAGTGATAACCACCTGTTATTGCATTTAGCACTCAGTAACACTACATTTTAACAATGTTGTATAACAAGCAGATTGTCCCAATAGTTGCATAGTACAGGTGAGTTAAGTACTTGCTACTGATCACTGATGTGATGTGCAATATTTACAGAAAACCGTTGTGCAGAGTTAGGACTGGGGTCAAACATACTTAAAAATCTGCCAATGTGCAGCAGTTATTTTATATTTGTATCAGATTACTGATACTGGGAAATGGTCAAATCTGCTTTTATTCCAAACCTCATCCCCTTTACAATGAAGGAATGTCAAATTGAACATCAATGGAGGATAACCCTGTGGTGTTTAATTTGTGTCAATGAGTTCAAAGAAGATGTTTAAAAGTGCAAGCAAAAATATCAATTCAAAATACCAAATAAAAAAAATCTAACAAAAAATATTCAAATAAAAAGTATCAGACTGTAATGGGGAAAAAAGTACAAATAATGTAAAATATTTGCCTTCACATCTCGCTCAGTTTTGGTTGTTGCCATTTTCATTTATTACGACTTCAGTTTTTTCGTTTACACTCCCTGACTGTTTGACTGACTCCCTGTTTTGACACAAACGTGGCTGGTGGGGGCGGGACTTCATTTGGTGGATCACTATTGGTTTATTTATGTTTGACAGACAGCTGAGTAAGCGTAGCCAATCAGATGCAGATTAGCTGCTGTGGCCAGAGCCGCTTCATACGCTGACTTAGCTGTCCGTCAAACATAAATAAACTAATAGTTTTTCACCAAATGAAGTCCCGCCCCCACCAGCCACATTTGTGTCAAAACCACAATAAAAAAGTCAGGGAGAGCAAATGAAAAAAATTGAAGTCGTAATAAAGTAAAAAGACAACAAACAAAACTGAGAAAGATACAAAGTCAAATATTTTACACCATCTGTACATTTTTTAAAATTACAGTCTGATATTTTTCATTTGAATCATTTTTTGTTTTATTTTTTATTTGGTATTTTGAATTGAACATTTTTTCTTGCACTTTTAAAAATCTTCTCTAAACTTATTGACACAAATTAAACACCATGGATTTTTAAGGTTTTGAATGTGAATTTAATGTTGACAGTAAAACTGACCCCAACAAATGAGAAAGCCTGTTCTTTAATGGTGGTGTATGTAGTGGTCACACACAGATATTTGATCTTACAATCTTCACACACTTCCACAGCGGGGTATTTCCCAAACATTACACTGCTTTATGTTACATGTAAAAGGCATCGTTCTCCTGCACCACCCCCAAAATCATCCTGAGAAAGTGTGTAGTGTCACTTGCTCTTATATTCAATAGTTTCTATCAATGCAGATTAAAAAAATATCAGTTCAGAAAATATGTCCAAAACAATAGTTTACACAATTTATGCAGGGTAAAAAAAAACAAACAAAATAAAAGCTTTTCATAGGTAATCTGTTGAGTAAACAGAAAGTAACATAAACACTGTGACAGAGTATAATGTATGTAAATATGGTTTTATATTTCAAAAGCCTAAGGTAAATCTGTTTTAGTGTTTGACCTTTATGTGTCCAAATAGTAAACGAAAAAATAAATAAATACAATAAATACCGTCTATCTTCTTCCAGTTTAAATCTAAATGTTTCATGAAGAATCAAAACATAAAAATATTTTTTTCTATGAATTAATCATTTTTTCTGCACTCAGTAACTCATGCCTGTATTCATTTTTCATCAGTGATCATCTGACTTTCCACTTTTTTCTCCATCGTCATCATAGCATATTCATGCCAGTTCAGAGAAAGAATAAATTCTACTACCATAGTGTAAAATATAACAAATGATTGTCTGTCAGATACATGTGAACAAATATGAAAAAAAACAAAACGGTCATACTGTGCCCCAATCTTTTTTTTGCTTCACTTCAGGTTTCTAACATTAGCCACACTTGCACAAAAAAATAAGTATAATTACACATACACCATGAAAATATTAAGTGCTTTCACTTGAAACACAACATACACCCTTTTCAGTTAAGTGCATGGGCTTAAATTAAAGCAAAAAAACCTGGGATTTTTGTGGGAATATGTGTTTTTCCCCCAAGTTGTGAGTATTTAATTTTGGAATAAAGCATAAATGTCATTTCTAAGGACAGACAGTCAAAGCACCCGTCAGTTGATGTAACAATAGTCAAGGAATGTCAGTTGTCAAAGCCAAGCACTAGAAAGTACTTCTTTTAGCAGTTTGTCAACATATACATCATTTAAATTCACCAAGTAACTGTAACATTAAAGGGACAGTTTGGTATTTTCCACATGAATGTGTATGTCATTAGTGTCTTTACTCTGGTGCACCCACAGTGACTTACCCCCAACAGTGTCCTGTGAGCCCAGTTCTGGTGTAGTTTTTGGTCAAAGTAGTCCTGGGAGGTTTCCTGGAGTCAACAAAATAAAACATGTTTCTTCTCAAAACAGTATGTGTTGGAATGAGTGATTTATTTTCATAACAAAACCATCACAGAACAAAAACTCACACCTTGTATTTGTTTGGAGCTACTTTCTCTCAATAGCAATCAATGCGCTAGCATTGTCACTGCTAACAGCTGTGCAACTTAGCAAACTACTTTCATCAGTTGTTTGGCAGTGTTTGCCGCTGCTAAGTGCAGGTGCACAGCTCTGAGGCAACTTTGGCTACTTGGCCTAGGCTTCCATTTGAAAACAGCACTACCTCAAACTGGAAAAGCACTCTGAGAGCACAAACCTCCGCCAAGGCAGACCTCCCACGAATAGGGAAGGTCCACCAAGGAGATTATGTTTTCGCTGGAGTTGGTTTGTCTGTCTGTCAGCAACATTACTCCAAAAGTTATGGATACATTTTGATAAGTAGCTCCAAGCAATTATGAGATGAGTTTTTGTTCCGTGATGGTTTTGTTATGCAAATAAATAACTCATTCCAACACATCCTGTTTTAAGAAGAAACACATACTTTGTTGCCCCCAGGAAACCTGCCGGGACTACTTTGGCTTTGACCAAAACTGGGCTCACAGGACACTGTCGGGGGTAAGTGACTGTGGGTGCACCAGAGTAAAGACGCTGATGACATACGCATTCATGTGAAAAATACTGAACTATCCCTTTAACATATCAACCACCACACATGTATTCATGTCGTGCTTGTCCCTTTACCTCCTACGCTGCAGACCTGGTGATCTGCTCGCCAGTGGGTCAACAAGGACATACCAAATGTTTGGAATTAATTACTCTGCCGCTCTGTTTGGAGTGAAGGCATAGTTATCATGTTGTATAGCTTTATAAAAAGACCAAAGAAAAATAAAAAAATAGGTCAAGCTTTGGGCTCACAGTGGATAAGGCTTGCTCTTATGTCCATCCGTGCTTTTCTGTGGGTTTGTGCAGTTTCAGTGCACAAAGTCTTGTATGGACAGGGATTTGGCTCAGAGCTGGAAGTCCTCAGGAAACTCAGCAGTGAAGCTGTTGTTAGCAAAGCAGCCTCTGAGACCAGGGACTAAAGTCAGGTTCTGGAACCACATCCAGGTTCTTGGTCTGAGCACCAACGTCATTGCATGGAGCAGGACGGTCCCTCGGAGCAGCAGCACACAGATGAACCCATGGCTTTGGGGGGGATCAGGTCCAGGTCTTCATCGTCAGGGATCTCATCTAGACGGTAACCATCCTGAAGCAGCTGCTTACTTAAATCAGGATGGACCTGCAGAGCATAGACACAATTAACTGTTAATGCACACATTCCATCTGAGCAGCACCTTTATGACTCCACTCTGACAACTTTAAAGGGATTATCCGGAGTAAAAATCAGTTTAGCTAATTTTTTTAGATGATTGGGATTAAAATCACACCAGTTGGATGTACATTAATATAAATTTTGCCTTTTTAAGCCAAACTGTGTTAGCATGGAAGTGAATAGGGCGTGTCTTTTTTGCTCTAAACAACATCATACTTACATGGTAGTAAGTAGAGGGTCCCTAAAGACAAACCCAAGTGTCCCGAGGTCTTCATGTCCTCAGATAGTGTGACCACAGTTACTGATCTACAGACATGTACCTCTGTATTTTTAGGAGGTAGCCCGAAATAGTCGATTGCCAACACGCTCTGGAAATCCACGATTTAGTTGTATTGTTTTTAAAAACATAGTCCAGTATTTCATTAGGAATGTAAATGAAGCTGTATGCAACAGCAAAGCTTAGCCTACTAACGGGTTGTCGTTTAAAAAAAAAAAAATGCAACGAAATCGTGAATTTCCAGAACGTATTGGCAATCGACTATTTCTGGCTTCCCCGTTCTGACATCTTATGAATACAGAGGTACATGCCTTGAGATTAGTAGGTTAGGGTTTGCTGTTGCACACAGCTTCATTTCAATTTCTAATGAAATACTATTAAGCCATAAACCTAAAATACCAAAAGCAGAGCTACTAAAACTCTTTGCAACTATAATTGTATATGGTCTACATCAATTGTTCTATGATGGCTTGATTTACATCCAAAAAGCAGATCATCAACTAAAGTGCCCCCATTTGGATGACATTTGGATTCATAGAGAAGCTGAAATTAATAGGGTTCTTTTAGGGCCCCACCCCCCATGTTGGTTACCAAGGGAGAAGAAATTCAACTAAATCTATCCTATAGTTATCGTGTTCACACAGAGGATATCTGGCAGTGGATCCTGCGGCAGATCCAGGAGCTATGGCTCTGTACTTATAAGATGAAGCTAAAACTGGCTGAATGGAAGTATATGAATGTCTTAGTAACTATGTCATTCATGTTAGCATACCAGAGGTGCCACAAAAACTCCCACAGCATTTGTAATGACTAACAAAAGTAGAGCTGGTCTAACTGTCACCATTTAACAATCTGCTGAGCTGTCAATCAGTAACACAACAAGTTTTACAAGATTTTGATTTCTGTGAAAGAGCAGACGGACAGACAGACAGACAGACAGATAAATAGATAGATGGATGTTTGAAGTCATGAAACAACTAGAGGCTCAATGTGTGAGTGAAAAACAGCAATGACATTATAAATGTTTCTGTAAATAGGAGTAACTAGGTGTACTTTTAATAGCAGAAGTCTCTTCTGACTTTTTCATAAAGGAAGTGACAAAAGTCTGTTTTTTTCATTTCTGCTTTGGTGTTGCAACCATCACAGAAACTCAATAGACTTTACATAGTATGACTATTTCTGATGTCCCATAAGGCTAACTCACCTCGGCTGAAGAGTATCCTGAGGAATACTGCTCAAAATCAATCTCTTCATCACTGTCAAGACAAGAAGAACCACTTCTGTCATTGTGACAAAAACTACAGTATCAACAAACAGCAATGTGTATTCAGAAAACTATGAATGTAAAAATACCAACAGTCCAACTGCCCTGGATTATACATTTAGAATGATCTAACAAAAAAAAAGCTGTGCAAGTTTAAAAACATGCCAATAGTTAATATAATGTATATTTTATATAAACAAGAAAAAAAAAAAACAGTGTTGTTGTTGACATGTTAACTTTACATAGTCTAACTTGACTTAACTTTACCTGTCTGAATCCAGTGCCACCAACGTTTCCTCAGCATGCTGACTCAAAGCAGCATAGCCCTTATTATACTTTACCGTCCTAAATGAAGAAGCAGAAACTTCAATCAGTCAGGACAATCATAGATGTTTGTCAAGTCATGTGGCCATCATAAAGAAGTGGTTTTCTCCATTTACCTCTTCGCCCCCTGTCTGGGTTGGTGCATTACCGGAGGTCCTGGTGAGAGTGCTTTCTTCTTTAGTGCTTTCCTTGCCATCTCCCTGTGCTTCTCTACAGACAGAAACACCACCAGTTTATGTTTTGTATGATCTGAATGAGTGTTAAGGCCATGTGTTTCCTGTTGTTCTCCCCTTCTCACATACTAATTATATATCATGTCTAACTAGACACAGTCATACCTCAACTCAGCTAATGAATAATCCAAGTTAAGAAAAACCTTTACGTCAATTCTTCATCTTTAAATACGAAAGAAAATTCAATTTACGAAACCCCGAGACGTAAAAACAGTACTGTACGCATCATCCCATTGGCTATGATGGAGCTACCCATGATGCTTTTGGTGACCTTTGACCCTCATTCATCACAGAGTTGTAACAGGCATAAAGGACAGAGTTACTGCTGTTTGGTGAGTTTTTCCCAGTGTGTTCATTGAAACTTTATTACAGTACGTATTCGCAATTCATCATGAGCCCAAAGAAAGTGATTCATGGTGCGAATGAAAAGAAGAAGTGACTGCGTTATCAATAGAAGTGAAAGAGGAGATGATTTAAAAAAAGGAGGCAGCCATCATTCCATCAGCACCAATAAAAGACATGCTGGACGCATTTCATCAACTTTCCCAATTTGCAGAAAAAAAAACATCCCGAAAAAACATCCACAAGTCGAGCTATTGCCCACTTTGACGACGTATGCCTTGTGCATTTTAGGAAGATTATGAGAAGTCATCAAAGGCAATCGTCTTTGGATCGATGTCATCAAACGTTCGTCAACAAACATTGTTGAAGGTGAAAAAGACAATTAAAACAACCACAATGGTATGAAAATGACCCACATGTCTGGTTCATTTGAATGGTTTAATGTTTAATGTTCAGTCAGTGAAGATACATTTACCCACTGTGACCAATAAATTACATCTAAAAATCTACATTTTCTTTGACTTTTAACACATATTTCATACTAAATGTGTATACTATTATCATTTTTAAAGGGTTTAGGGGGTAGTATTGGGGGCCTTGGAACCAATCAGGTCTTTTACATGTAAAGTGCGGCTATTTATGAAAAATTCACGGTACGAAAACACTTATGGAACGAATTAATTTTGTAAGTTGAGGTACCACTGTATTTACATAATCAGACTATGAAAGTAAAATTTTTAAGTGTTTAACTGTTGTGTTACTTAGTGATGCACCGATCAGCTCTTTTTGGCCCAATCACCAAAAAACTTGATCTGCCGATTGCTGATCATGGCAGGAATTTTAAATGTAAATACCTTTTATCGAGGTATGGATAGTTGCATCTAGGGCTAAAACTATCAAATACTTTTGTAATCGAGTATTCTGTAAATTTTTTCCATTGATTAATTGAGTAATCATATTAATTCCATTTTTTTTAAAAAAATCCTTTAACTTCTGATGCATCATTGGTGAGTGTTCTATATGAATGAGTTATTTTAAATATTCAGAATTCTGAATATACTATGGAGCAAAAACAAAGCAGTGAGTGAGACTAAAAATAAACCGTTTGGGATTTGTTTGTTTTTACTATGGTTTTCACTTTTGCTGTGATTTGCCTCCTCCACAGCAGCTTTTAGGACACATTCACCTGAAATAATGTCTCAGAAGTTAAAGGCTTAAACTAGATATCAATTAATAAACGGGGACGGGACAAGACGGAGGTGTTTTCAGTTGACACATGCACCTGGATATGTGGAGGCAAATGTAGACTAATACTTACACTACCTTGGTACATTTGCTAAAAATAATTACAACACGTGAGGCTACATGCTAACAGATGCTAGTACTCACCAGTTAGCAAAACATAGAAGCTATTAGTCTGCTTTGACAAAGAGCCATTGAAGTGTGGATGCGTTCAGTCGGGATGCTAATGCTATTTAGCCGTGGGCACACTGTTGTCTGCCTTACGCAGCGTAAAATGGTCCCAAACTTCTACTATTAATTAACTAACTATATTTTAAATAGTACAGAAAGTCACGACTAGATGCACCTGTTCTGTAGCATGTTTGCAAGTTTGAAAATGGCCACTAGTAATTTATATTGTGTGATCAGCTTTTAGATCGGCACATTTTTTCAATCGCCAATCAGGTTATTTTTAGGCAATATTGGCCAATTATGATCGGCAGCCAATTGATCGGTGCACCACTAGTGTTACTATCTGTTCCCAGAATATGGTATTTGTCCCATTATCATTTATGTATTTTAAGAGGTTAGAGTGGGCCATGATGTCTTAACAATTGCCTTCCATTTTCATTTTAATGAAAGTACAGTCTGTACAGAAATATGTTATTCAATTATTTCCTCATTCTCTTGCCTTATGTAACAATTTCACACTCAAGTGATTTTCTCTGCACATAATTCAACATTACTTCTTTTCTGTGTAGTGTATCCACTATTTATATTACAGTATTGTTATTAACAGGAATATACAGTCTTCAGGAAGGACAAATTAATTGAACAGCTTATTATAAACAACAGTAAGCATTACATAGAGGTAAGCAATGAAAAACATGATGAATAGCAGCCAAGATAGACAATATTGTTATGACACCTCATAAGTATCACATGATTCTGCCTTTGGTGTTCTGTTGGACACACTATCAGCACGCATTTGATATGGAGTAGTGGGAGTGAAGTCAACTCTTCAAATGACCACACAAGTTGAGGCTTATAAAACGTTTAAAAAGTTGTTGTAATCCAGGAATTGAGGAAATGCTTACGTAGTTTGAGGTGGATGGCTGGAGCTCTAGACATTATGTAAGGCCCTCTTTTCTCCACAGGCCTAATGGCTCCATCTCCAGTCTTGGGCCTTGTGCCAATACTGGGTCCCTGAGATTTAATTGAACAAGATCAATTTGTGTTCATTATTATTCCATGGATGTTAAGCAACATGTATTCAAACAAACACTAAATGACACAAAAATCAAGAATGAGGTTTTTGAGGTGTTGTAAAACCTCAACAAATATTTTCTGATAAAAGATTATACAAACATTTAGTTAGCTGTATTTGAAACATGTCTGCAAGCTAGCAATGGTGTTCATGTTTTTAAATGTAGTGCTCTGTAAAACTTAATGAGGCCAGTTACAAAACTGAAACTTTTTCAGTTTTGTTTATTATGCACTATAAAAGATAAATACATAAGCTAGTAAAAATACAAAAAAGCTTAATATACTTCTATAGATCATCACTTTATCAACTTAATTAACCCTCAAAATTAATCAAATGTGAAAAGTAACTTAAAAAAGTCAATAAAACAATACAATAACAACACAAATACAAAAGAAATGACCATTAGTAGAATAACATATGGACATGAGTTAAATAAGACTTGAAAGACAAATAATAGAGAGGAGAAAAAAAAAACTTAGAAAAATGAGTAGTTCTTTATAAAAGCAGCTTCATTATGACCTTTGAAAGTAGTAAAGGAGGAACATGATTTCAATTATTTATTCCAGTTATTCCAAACAGCGGGGCTCCTGGACATGATAGTAAACTGTTGTTGGTTAGATTTTTCAATTAATTGTCCTTAAATAATGACTTTGACATGTGTCAATTTGTGGAAATCTGAGTTTAATAAGAATGTGTTATGGCCAATTTCAGGAAGACAGCAATGTATTATCTTATACAGCCAAAGTCTCATTTGTAGTCCATTTATGTCAAATATAGACATATAGAAGAGTTTTTCAATAAGTTTAGATATAGATTAATTTTTAATTTAATTGTCCTTAAATAGTGACTTTGACGTGGTTGGGGAAATCAGAGTCTAATAAGAAGGTGTTATGGTCAATTTCAGGAAGACAACGGCATGTATTGATTGATTAGCTTATACAGTGAAAACAGTCAGTCTCTAATAATTTAATCAAATAATAGGAGCGATTATTCACCAGCTCATTTTACAGAAGCACAGTAAATAACAGCAATAACGTGGTAAAACTAGCACTGTCAGTTGAAAGTGTGGCGTCAATTATCTGATAAATAAGATGAAGATTAGTGACTGCTTAAATCACGCGTGTCATCTCTAATATTCAAAGATCTGCAGTGTAGCAACCTCATCAGAAGTGCAGTCAAAATCACCAGCTAGCGGAGTTAAGCCGTAAACCTCCCCTTTAGTATTTACAGTTAGCATTAGCATTAGCTCACATTACCGTCGAAACTTGTGGCTCCGGTTGTGTTTCCAGTAGGGTATCCTTCTCAGGTTCCTCTAAGATGTCGTTCATCATCTTGACGTTAGTTGTCACAGTTGACACCACAACACGGCCATCCTGACAGCTGTCCCCCCGCAAGAGGGACTTAAGGGTTTCCTTTTTTGGAACAAACAGGTACTAATGTTAGCTACCTATGCTATGATGCTAGCAGTGACAGCTTTCTAAACACTTCCGGGTCGAAGAAACTCCTGGGTTCGGCCCAGTAGACACTACAGTGCTCTCTACTGTTAAATTTTTTTTTTTTTTTTTTTAATTTAGCCCACAAAGGTTTTACATTTGGAACAATGAGCATATTCTATTTAAAAATAAGTCACTCTTTTTAAAACACTGGTTTGACAACAATATTATATTAGTTAATCCACTCTTCAATCAAAATGGTCATTTTATTCCTATCCTGACTTTCTTATTAAATATGGTCAGAGGTGGTTAATGTACTCCCATTCTGTACGTAAGTAGAAGTACAGCTACTTGTGTGGAAAAAATATTCTGGTAAAAGTAAAAGTACTGATTCAACTCCTATACTTAAATAAAAGGGAAAAGTACAATTTCTCAATTGTAATAAATTACAAAAGTAAAACTACATTTCTCCTTTTTTGCCATGAACGCAATAATACTTATTTCACCAGGAAAAATCAAAAGCTTCGAAAGTATCCAAAATGAAGCCTTTGAAAGTGACTTACTGTGTAGATGATGTGTTTGATCAGGTCACAGCTCCTCAGTTTTGTGCGTATTGGCAGGAAATTTACGAAAAATTTAAAAAAGTCACAATTGAGAAAAAAAGTCATCATGATATTAAAAAGTTATAAATATGAAATTAAAAATGCATACTTTTAAGAGAAAACATCAAAATTGTGAGATAAAATGTTAAAATTATGAGTTTAAAAAGTCAAAATTATGAGATAAAAAGTCAGAATTATCAGATAATAGTCATAACACATAAAGTCACAGTTTCTCTCCTCCACTGGTTTTCCTTCTGAAGTGACTTATTCTTTGTACTGTCACATCTGTCTAGTTTGAACAAAGTAATGAGTATTCTGACAATGTAAGGAGTATAAAGTACAGATTTTTATACAAAAATGTAGGGAGTAAAGTACAGACACCTAAATAATCTACTTAAGTACAGTCATGAAGTACTTTTACTTAGTTACTTTCCACCTCTGAATATGGTATCCCTGTAACACCAAAGGACTTTTCTATTGTTTTGTTTTTAAATGTCATATAGTACAAGGTGCATTAAGTGAAACTAAACAGTCACAATAACTCTCAACCTTGTTGAGTTGTAACATGGTACAGAACACACCGTTATTCTGCTAAATCAAACTATGAAAGAATCCAAATTCTGAGATGAACATTCTAACTTATGTGATAAAAAGTCAAAAGTATGTGACAAAAAGCCAAAATGATGCAATAAAAAGCCAAAATTATGTGACAAAACATCAAAATTATGCAATAAAAAGTCAAAATTATGTGATAAAAACTCAAAATTATCCAATGAAAAGGCCTATTTATTAGATAAAAAGTCAAAATTATGAGTCACTAATCACAACCAGAATTAAGCCATATATAAGGCACACTGTAGTTTTTGGAGAAAATTAAAGTATTTTAAGTGCACCTTATAGTCTGGAAAATACAGAAGCTTAAAATTGCAATTCTGTGGGACTTCGTGCCCCTAAGACATCTGGTGCCCTAGGTGTCCGCCTAGTCCGCCTATGTCTAACGCCAGTCCTGGTTTACTTGTTCCCTTTCAGACACAAGAAAATACCGGAAATATGTTCACACCATTAAAGCCAAACAAAAAACTTAACTAAATGGGCTCTAAAGGTTAAAGTGACTAGAATGACCTCTGTTCCCATGACAACAAGCACCACAACTGGAAGAATCTGACCTATGTTGCAACCTGGTACAAAACCAAAGCAATAAATGTCATATTGTCTGAACAAAAGGGTTAAAAACATCCTGAGTGCGAAGGGAGGAAACACTAAATACCATCTCTTATGTGTGTAGAAGGTATTTTCCCCTCGTATATCCCAATCAGATCTTATTACAGAGCCACAGGAATGTATACAGGTGGTCATTACAACTTCACTAAACCTACAAAGCTTAAGATATCTTAAGACATTTGCACAGTTCTATGTGTTTAATGTGACTACAGGAAGTGGAAGTCAGGGGCACTGCTAATAAGGCTCCTAATACACAATAAACTTTGGCCAGAATACCAAGTCTTTTCAGCCATTAAAATTTGTGTCAAACGAAAACAGTTCTTTAAGTTAATTGACTCAAGAATTACTTCCCTAAGTTAACAAATTAAAAAACTAATTATACACAATCAGCTTTAACTCTATTTCATACAAGAGTTTCTCTCCCATTAGGGTCTTTTAAACTAGACTTAGACCGTTGTTCACTGTTTAGTTAATTACCCACCAGCATGTGCATATATACTATACGACAGTATGTGTCTATTTTTTTGAGCATAGGATTTTACATTTTTATACACCTAAAACTTAGAATCATCTTCCAGAAAAGAAGATTTATTGTAGAAACAAATAAACACACTCTTAAGATGCTTATTTTCTTAGTTTTCTTTATTAGGTTCATCATTTGTACATTATAGAATAGCATTGGCTGAATTAATAATAATATAGACATTTGAACAAGAGAAAATCAGGGAGATCATCCTTTAAGGTTTTTGTTTTTTTACATCAAATGACCTGTAAAGAGAGAGAGAGACAGACACACACACACAGAGAAAGAGAGAGAGAGAGTGAAAAAGAGAAAGAGGGAGTGTGCCATTTCAGCTCAAGTACATAGTATTCACTGTAATCCATAACATACTGCACTGTAAGTTGAATTGAATAGCAACACAATGACAAGTACAAATAAAAAAGTGTCAGTCTCTGGATCAATCATATTGCATTAAAGGTGGGGTGGGTGATTTTTTTTTGGAACGTTTTAACCATATTGCTTGAAAACCTCTTCATGATCCCATATCACACACTGAAATGGAATGTTTGCCAAAAAAAAAGTTTTAGTCCAGTCTAGAGGGTGAAACCAGAGGAAAACTCTGGCCAATCATTGTACTGATCATCTTTACGATTGATTTGCTGATACGTCCATCAAATATCAGTCCACTCCCCCCTCATCTGTGCATAAACAGCTATGGCAGAAAAGATGACAAACGGCAGCAAAACCCAAGTAAGAACTATGTTTGAAAAAGCTACGGTCATGAGGAAGCTGAGCGAAGAACGGAACAGGACAAAGGTAGTAATCACTACGGCTTTCCAGCGCTGGCGTCAACTGAAAAAGGAAAAGGGGCTCCAAACCCATGCTAAGGTGGACATGTTTCTAGTCCATAGGTAAGATGATACCGTTATAATTGTATATTTGGACATACTAATGGGTTATAGGTATGGTATTTATATTGACCAAACAGAATGTTCCAGCAGGTTTTGCTAAGTTACCAACAGTGTGTTTAAACTATAAACTATTGTCCTTATCCATTAGATTTCCCATGGTGTTTATTTCATGCTTCTAAACCTTTTGTTAGCTAAGCTTCATGTGACACAAACTGCTAAATGTTGATTATTGTTATGTTATTTAGGATGATAATTGACGTTGAGATGTGGTGAATGCTCCTGAACCTCTGTGATCGCTCCAGACAGTAGCGCGTTGATGTATTTTTGAAGGCGTGGTTTTGAGGGGTGGTCTGATGAAGAGGTATGGGTGTGTATACTTTCAAAATATAGCTGCAGGAACTGTTTTCCAACATCTCCTACCCTACCTTTAAGTCCAAGCTTAAGAAGTTCCAGTTCCAAATAAAACAGGCAGCACAGTGTTCTGGTAAAGTAACGTTTGTACATGTTTATGATCTCATTCACGAACCCACATAGTAGAGAACAGTGCAGTCTCACCTCCACAGTCTATAGCTTGTCCATGCCGAGCTCCTCTGGTGTTGAAATACCCAGCTCTGTCAGGGTAGGTGTAAGCTCTTGGATCAGGTAGGGATAAATATCTTTGTGGGGACCTGCTTTATCCTGAATAACAGAAATGTCATTAAGAGAAAGGAAAATTATGCAGTATGATGATCATTCACGTTGACATATATGCAGTTTAACTTATGGTCTCGCAGTACAATAAATGTGTTTGTACTACTGTAATATTTCTAAGTAATCTGGTTCTAATGTTACTAGTAAAATAACCATATGGAGAAACACTGAATGGACAGTGTTGCATGACACAAAACTGCATATTTTAGGGGAAAAGAACAAGTGATGTTCAAGTGTAATGAAGGTGCTCTTTAGGTACAATCCAGAAATATTTTCTAATTCCATCATGAATAAAGGTTTCATAAATTATTGTCAGTTAGGCTTTTTGGAATCTTTAGTTCTTTCATTTGAGCTTTAACTTTCCAAAATGTTATGAGCTACATTTATAAATTGACATAGCTGTTGCCAATTACAAATATGACCACGTGTTAATGTAAAACATATTTCTAAAAAGATTTAGTTTTAAATGTATGTTTTTTGAGATGTTTTACCTTAACAGCCTCTAGGATGCGAATGGCACTTGCCAAATCATTCAGTCTTCGGCAAGCTCTTAGAGCTGAATCCAGGATCTTCACCTCAGGTACCAGGTCATACCCGATCAAGGTGTTCATACCTTGAAATGAATGCAAATTACATTCAGCAATACTGACAAGAAAAAGGGTCATTTGACAGTTAGAGCCAGGATTTAAACCATCAAACCTCTGGTCATTGGACGACCCACTCTACCAACTGAGCCACAGCCGCCCAAATAATGACCATGAACATCTAAAAACAGTCACCTTTCCTCAGCTCCCAGGCATCGATGTCAGGCTTGTTGAAGTAAGTTACCCAGCGGGCATCAAACTCCTCATCTGACTCCACCTTGCTATGGGAGTAACATCTGGAGACCACTGGAGCTGGAAAATATGAAAACCACATTAAGTGTTTTATAACATACTGGATATACATGTTTAATTACTGTAATAATAACTTCATTATGTTATTTACAATAGCCTATTAGCTACTGAAATTATACTTATTCTTAATACTACTACTTAATAGTACTATTACAACAACTCCTACTAGTACTACTAATAATAATAATAATTTAGCTGCAAGTTCTAAATAATAAAAATCTGACAATCATATTCTGAGGGTTTTCAATCAACAGAAGAAAAGAACAGAAAGCTTATCAGAAAAAAGGGAAACTTGTGCCTTGTTACAGATTCATATTTCCATTTGTTTCTTGTATCCACTTAGATTGTGTTTTATAAAAAATGTATTTAAACTTTTCTAATGATTTGCAGGTTTTCACTGCAGTTGTTCCAAATATTAACTCATTTAATTGATATACAATGCATTTTTGAGTTGGTACGTGGAGGCTGTTTTTTGAACACATCATTTCCACTGAGATTGTGTTTGTTTTCCCTCACTGCAAACACCTTGTGGGCACTGATTTTGATTTGCTTTGTGCATTACTTGAATTGTTTTGAAGTCGACCAAATCCTTGTACTAATACTGCGTTTAATTTTATTAAGAGTGGGTTTGATGGTTCTCTATTATTCATCTCCTACATAAAGTGACACAGCTAAATTTGCCAACAGGATCTCAAGCTTCTATAATTTATTTCTAAATCTAACCAATAAAACGTGTATATATTGTGCAGGACTGTGCCGTTATCAGCTGCGCATAACCTGCGCTCACTGACTCTCTAGAATAAACTAAGGAGGGTCATCACAAGGTCGTGACTTTTTTATGCCAAAACCCATTTGGCGCCTTTCATTGAAAATATTGTACAAATGGCTGAAGGATATGAAACTATTTTGAATGAGTCAGAAGTTCACCTGCTGTTAAATTAACTCAATGTCACCCTCAGAAGTTCCTCCATAATTCACACACACAGAAACAGAAAGTAACTAGCTTAGCTACCAGAGTAAACCGGCTGCAGTCGTTTCAAAAACGTAAAATGCGTAACACCAGAACTTCATGTAACGAAGACAATCCTACCCGAGTAGCAGGGCCGTGACCGAACCAGACTTCGGGCCCCCGAAGCTGACAGACGGGACACAGCTCGGAACATGGTACCACAGTGCTGCTAACTGTCCTGCTAGCAGGCTAAAGGAGTCACCGGTCACGTGATACCCTCAACGGAAACGTCAGAGCCGCTGATTGGTCAATATGTCACATAAACTCTTTGTACAACAAATTCAATCCGAGTGTCATTTGTTTTTTCGTTTTTCAACTGCCAATCAAAAACCAAAAAATAAAAAAGGTGGATTATTTTCGTTTTCTTAATCCAACACGAAAAACGTTCCTGTTTTTTCACATTTTGATTTTAGTCTCGGATCAAAAATACGAAATGCAAAAACGGGCCATGTGACATAACTTTGGCTTTTTTACCAATGAGATATTATTTCTGTCTGTTTGTCTGTTGGTCTGTTTGTCTGTCTGTATGTCTGACCATCAACAGGATTAAGCAAAAAGTTCTGAACAGATTTTGATGGAACTTTCAGGAGTGGTAGATAATGGGTCAATGAAGAACCCATTAGATTTTGTGCAATGAAGGTCAAAGGTCAAGGTCACACGAAAGGTCAACAGCTAAAACACATAACTGGTAATATCTCAGGATTCAGACAAGATAGAGTCTCACTGTTTTTGCATTAACAAACATCAGATGGATCAACTCCTATGGCTCCAACACGTCACGTTTGATGTCATATGACACCATGTCAAGTCTTGGTGGTGGTCTGCTGTCTCTGACTGCCTTGTTATCTCATCATTTTGAGTTTTTATCTCATAATTTTGACTTTGTACTCACATAATTTTGGCTTTTTGTCTCATAAGTTTGACTTTTCCCATAAATTAGATTTTTAGATTTTAGATTTTGTATTGTTTGTGTTTACCTGACCCGGAAGTTCTATCTCACTACTACAACTGCTGCACGCAGAACTTCTGGGTCAAGGAAATACAAACAATTAAATATAAAAATCTAATTCAGTCAAGTGGCCTGTTTGTTCATTTTGTATTTTTGATCTGAGCCTAAAATCGAAATACAAAAAACCAGACATATATTGGTTTTTCGTGTTGGATTAAGAAAACGAAAAAGAAAATAATCCATCTCCTTTTTTATTTTTTTTGTTTTTGATTGGCAAAAACATGATACATGGATACAAATGCATATTGTCTGTTTGTTTTCATCCTCCTTCATCTTAATCATAAACCAAAACTGGCAAGACAAGTACCTGAGTATATTCAGATTCACAGATACTATTATTCTCCCTGACCATGTGACTGACTGATGTCAAACCAACTGTGTAAAATAAAGGCTGGTATTCCTCACATGCTACAATACTGCTTTTTGAAATATACTTCGTACTTTGAAAAAAATATTTTTAAATGGGAAAAAACACATCTATAGGTAATATTCTCCCTGACCATGTGATTTACTGATGTCATGGGGGCTGGGATCTGGGTCTATAACCAATATTATACAGTTGGTTTGACATCAGTCAGTCACATGGTCAGGGAGAATAGCTTCATTTTGAATATCAAACGTGAATGTACAATATAAAACTAAGTTAATACCAGGTTAAAAGCCAAGTCTACTTTAGTAGTCAACACAAACTAAAATCAAAATGGACTCTTTGCACAACACATTTCCAGTCCCAGCCAAAACAGAAGAACTTCAATTTAAAATTATTAATCATATTTATCCCACAAATGAATTTTTTAAATCAAGATTCAAAATGGAAGTAGAGAATTGTGGATTTTCTGATGATGCAATTGAAGATTTGGACCACCTTTTCTTCTCCTCCAGTGCAGTTAAAAAATTCTGGCTTGATCTTCAGCAATGCGTTACTTCTAAAGAAATTCAAATTGACAAGTTAAATATTACTGATATTAAATATGGATATTTCAGAGACAATCATTTTGATTTATCAATCAATGTTCTTATTTTACCAGCCAAACAATATATTCATAAGTGTAGATTTTTCAAAACTAAACAAAACATAATACATTGGACAAACATTGATCAATACCAAGAATGCCTTGATAAACTGTGTTGATAATTATTATTTTATTTCTTTTTTGCCTACAAGGATTGAGTATGTAACTTTTTTTTACTCCTTCTAATGCCCCGATGTTGTTGTTGTGCAAAAAGAATTTTTTTTTTTATGAACTTTATTGAACATTAGAAATATACAGTCTTGCAATGAGGATAATGAATATATCATAAAATTAAATACAAAATAAAACTAAAGATAAACTTGGGGATTTTTGTAAGAAAAAACAACTAAAATACAATATTAAAGAACTCGTAGATAAGGTTTACATTAAGCATTTCAAATTAACAAGACAGAGCAGAAACACAAAAGGGAGTTCTTAGGTTAAAATAACAAAAATTCTTATTTTTCTTGCAATTCTGTGCAATTCTAGTTTCTTGAGACATGAAAAAATATCTTAAAGTCATTAATAAAGAGGGCTTACAGTTTCTCTACTTTAGAGCCCATTAAAGTATCATAATAATTCATTGTGTAAATTGAAAATCCATAATCTAGCCATGTGGTAATAGCAGGGCTGAGGAGACATTATGGTCACCTGTCACTAGGGGGTGCTGTTGCCTAAAAAACTCAAATGCATGCTCTGTAATTGAGTCTGGGTCAGAGAATTTAGCAAAGCAAAACCCAGACATCCTGTCCTCTTTGGTTGGGTAAATATTGTATTATCTTTAAAAAGCTCAAATACACACACCGGGTAATTGGTCATATGTTGAATGTCATGTGATGTGTTAAAGCAATGTCCAAACATGAAGCACTTTAAAATGACATAGGAAGACAAAGTTTTCCACAGTTACAGGGATGAGGGAGGTGTTGGGTATCACTGGGTGTTATAATGATAGAAAAGTATAGGGTATGTGTTTATATGTACAAGTATGTATAGGTGTGTGTAAGTATAACTGTGTGTGTATGTAGGTGTATATATACAGTACTATAAGGACTATAAGGTGCACTTAAAAGACTTTAATTTTCTCCAAAAATGACAGTGTGCCTTATCCTTATCTCATCTGGTTGTACTTAGTGACTGGGAATTTTGGCTTTTTATGTCATGATTTTGACTTTTTAATCTTTCATCAGTGTGTGTGTCTGTCTGTGTGTCTGCAGAGACATATCATGCTGTAAGTCAATGACTACTTCAGATATCACCATGAAATTACATGGGCATATATATATATATATATATATATATATATATATATATATATATATATACATACAGTATATGCCTAATGTGCATCAGATGCAATGATCCATTTGAGTAACGTCAAAGGTCAAAATCATATGGGCTCTAATTCAAGAATGGGTTGTGATAGAAACTTGAGACGGGCACAAAATAAGGGCAAGATTAGGCATTCTTGGAATACTTATCTCATAATTTTGGCTTTTTATATTATACTGGATGTATATTTATATATATTGTGTGTGTATGTGTGTATGTATATACTGTGTGTATATATATGTGCATATATATGTATAGATGAGGAAGATTATTGTAATTAATTTATAAGGAGAAGGGGTGGGAGTTCATATTTCTTCTCACCCCTTTTCAAAATTGTATTATGCGTCATATGTTTAAGTGTTTGTTTGTTTTTGTTTATTTGTTTATGTCTTTCTTTTTCTTTTTTTGTTTTGACATTCATATTTTATATAAAACATTTGTCAATGTGCAAAGTATAAAGGATATAACGAAGGTATAGCAGATTAAAGGGTGGTATATATGGGCTGTTGATTCAAGTTTGTGTGTGAGTGACTTTGTGTGTGTGTGTGTGTGTGTGTGTGAGTGTGAGTGTGAGTGCGAGTGTTCTTAGTGACGTGGAAACCTCTAATCCGCCCTAAGCCCAGGGCTCCATAGTAGATGTCCATTAGTGTAATGTGCTGCTGCATACCCCCCCCCCCCACCCCTTCTCTTTCTTTCTCTATGTCTCTCTTGTGTTGTCTTCTATAGCTTCCTGGTATTTGTTAGTGTTTTTTCTGGTATGTACTGTTATAGTAGTTAGACATTTCTGCTCAGTCCTTTGCATTTATACAGACCAGTATAACAATAAGATCTGTGACCTCTGACCCATGAAGCACATTACTTCACATTATTACACATTATATGAGCACACTGTAAAAAAAAAAAAAAAAAAAAAGGAGTTGGTAAATATAAACTATGGAAATCAGTTCCGTTTTAATTAACAATAATAGTGACTGGTGAAATCTATTATAACTGGTTAAATTCTACCGATTTATTAACAGTAATGATTACTACTTAAAATAATATAATACAATCTATCCTGTAATGTTGTGACATGCAGGGTTGTTTCTTGTCAATGTGGTGCCCTAGGGGAACACCCCTCTTTCCTTTTTATGGAATTAGAAATTATCATCTGTAAACATAGTGTCCTACATCTGATCAAGTACGTACTGAGTGTCAATGAATAATCATTGTCAATGTTAAGTCTCATGCTTTATTGACTGTTTTTTTCCACACTATAAGGCACACTGTAAATTAATTTTTTTTTTTTCATATATAAGGTGCATTAAGTGAAGCTAAACAGTCACAGTAACTCTCAACCTTGTTGAGTTGTAACACGGACCAAAACACACTCTTATTCTGATAAATCAAACTTTAAAAGAGTCCAAATTCTGAGATAAAAATTCAAATTTATGTGATTAAAAAGTCAAAACATTGTGACAAAAAGTAAAAATAGTTAGATAAAAAGGCTAAACTATAAGATAAAAAGCCCAAATTATGCAATAAAATGTCAAAATTATGAAATGAAAAGTCAAAATTGAGATAAAAAGTTACAATAATTCGATAAAAAGTCAAAATGATGTAACAAAAAGCCAAATTATGAGATATAAAGCAAATAGACTCTTGTTTCATTGTCTTGCCCAAGGACACTTTGGCATGTGGATAGCCAGAGCTGGGGCACAAACCGCCAACCTTTCGGTCGTTGGACGACCTACTCTACCAACTGATCCACAGCCGTCCTTTGTCAAAGAAAACCATGTGATAAAAAGACAAAATTCCCAGTCAATAAGCACAACCAGAATTAATCCATATATAAGGTACACTGTATTTTTTGGGGAAAATTAAAGCATTTTAAGTGCGCCTTATAGTCTGGGAAATACAGTATCTGGATATTCTAGTTTTGTGAGACTTGGGACCCCCAAGACATCTGGTTCCCTTACTTCATTTCTTTATTCAAAATAACATCTACTCAACTGAATTGAGTGTAAATAATTACTTCAGTTTTATTGAGTACATTCTATAGATTTGTTTTTACAGTGCAGTTAACATTTTATACATTAGTAACTTCTACAATTTACAACTACCGTCACAAAGTGAGTAAATCTACTGAAATACTGTAGCACCATGTTTGAACTTATGGAAAAGACAAATCACATGACATTGTCTGGGAGAATTAAAAAATGAAGTCCATTTAAAACACTCTCATCTCATCAGTTTATTAATTTTACACTGAAATACCCATGTGCATTCACACACACACACACACACACACACACACACACACACACACACACACACACACACACACACACACACACACACACACATACTCATTTTCATGTCTCACAAGGACCAAGTTTGTACTCATCACATGTAGGTAAAGTAACCATTGGGTAGTGAGCGTTTAATTTTTTTAAATAATAAATTATGATACAATAGAAATATATATATATATATATATATATATATATATATATATATATATATATATATATATATATATATATATATATATATATATATATATATATATATATATATATAAATTTAAAAGTTCTAAATAAAATTACAAATAAAATTTAAATAAAAACTAATAATGAAATGAAAATTTTTTAAAGAAATGTAAAAAACAAAAAAACAAAAACAAAACAAAATCTAATAAAAAATCTAGTTAAAAATATTTTTTTTAAAATAATTGAAAGTTAACATATCCTCAAGCCTTTGAAAAATTTTTTTTTCACTTTGCGCCTGTTTCCGTCATGCTTTATGGGGACTTCTGAAAAAAACAACAACATATTATTATTCGCACAGATTTATGTGATTTAAAAATTTAAAACAGATTTATATTTTAGTAGTGGGGGACCTACATTTATGTTTAATCCTCATGGGGAACTGAATTTTGGTCCCCATAGTGTTTGAGGTCCCCATGGTGTGACTGTGTAAATATATCAATGTCCCCATAAAGATAGAAATACACACACACACACACACAAAGCAAAGACTCAGTTTAGTTCTACAGTTATGATGTTTTATTGGCATTTTCCCAGGTATTATTTTACAGTGATGGTCACAGTTTGGAAAGTTTGATAGAGATTAAACAAAGAGTGTCACTATTGCAGAGGGGGGGGGTTAATATGCAGAGGGGGGGGGGTTAATATGAGCCTCTCTTCTTTCTGGCCTACATATGTAGCATGCGCTTGCCATGTTAAGATATTTTTGCCTAGATAAATGAATTATTTAGTGTTTCTAGCAGTGGATGGACATGCATAACACAGTTGAAGCGCGGTTTTACTCGGCTTGAAAAGCATGTAAATGTGTCTGTCATGTGATGAGGCTGTTTATGTTCTCTGACACTGTGTATGACAATGACTTTCTTATAAAGCTCCACCTCCTTTTGTCATCAGTTTTAACTTTTAATGATAATAGCCAATGTTGATGACAAATATCCCATAGACAATGCTCTGTAGACCACAGACAAATGCTGATTTTTGCATTTACACTGAGACTTTTGATCAGTTTGTATGAAATACAACACATCGGTTCATGATGCAAACTTTGTTTTTTGAATGGTCTGATTTCACTCCCTGAGGAAAAAGGATGTCATGTACAATCTGTAACTTTATATTTGAATAACATTATTTCCATCAATAAAGTTTTAGAAAGCTGCTTTGTCATCCAAATGGCTCAAATACTAACAGGGTTCATACACACTTTAACCAATACTTGTCAGCAAATGTTCATGACTACGTACTCCTAAAAAATGAAAGTCAACTTTAAACAATCAGAATAAAAAGTTAAAGTGTTAAAGTTTACCCTCAGAGGTTTAACAATAAAATTAATAACAATGTGTGGTTCTAGATTAACATTTATGTACACGTCCCAGTGAAGCCAGACATTGTTAAATCCACATTTTCCTGGCATTTCTATTTAATTTGGGCAGATTTTAGTCCATACCCACTTCACCACATGTGGCATGTTATATCTCAAGAAGTGAGTGAACAGGAAATGGACTTCCAGTTCATTTCCTGTTCATTGAATAGAACGTTAAGGTTAAGACAACATGAAATAAACTTTTTATTCACTCATTCAAACTATTTTTTTAAAATAATTAATCACATATTATTATGCTGTGTAAAAAAAAAAAAGAAAATCCATGATTTTCCCAAAACTTCCTGGGTCTTTTTTACTTTTCCAAAACCTTTCCAGGCCTGGAATTTGCATTTTTCAAATTCCCAAACTTTTCTAGGCTTTTTAAAAAAAACAACTTATGAACCCTGTACTAAGAAATGCTTGAGTGTCTGTTGTGCATTTGTTAATTGAAGCAGCTCCATGTTGACACTAAATGACAGTGGATTTCAACAGTGGCCTTGAACTATAGCTGTGACGACTGAAGGTATATTATTATATTCATGGCAAATCACTGTAGCTTTATCATGTAGCATCACAACATCTTATCTGATGATCACACAATGTGTCTGACATGGACAACACCAGAATACTGACATTGGGAAAGGACTTACATACAGTTTATATTACACACAGACTTAAAAAAAAAAAAGACAGACAGACAGAGAGAAAGAGATGAAGAAAAAGGAGAAGTGATGTGGATTAATAAAGCCATTAAAGAAGCACTACTATATACAGTGAGGAGACTTTGAATGGGATGTTGTGTAACTGAACTATACGTTTTTACCAAAATCAAAAGAGCAAAAACACACAACAACATTAACAACAAGGAGAAGAAGAAGAAGAAGAAACTGGGTCAGAATGAGGAGCAGAGAAAATGGATGATATGTGCATGTGTGCAAAACTCTACATGTATCACAATAAAAGCATGATTCTGCCACATCTGCTGCTGAGCAAAGGAAGTAATGGGGGCTGGGCATTGGTGTCGGGGGGTTAGGGTTGGATTTAGTTTGGTTGGTGTTGCTTTTTTGTGTGTGTGATTTGGGGTTAAATATGAATGAAAGCACTTTCTGTTGTAGTTTAGCCACTGCCCAACATCTTTGTAGCACGCTGGTTGGCCTCGTCAATCCTGGTCTTGTTGGAATCAGCCTGAAAGAAAAGTCAGAAGGACAGTGTTAGGAGCCCAGGCTCTTGTTTTGTTTTATTAATGTCACCCAACATTAGTTGAGAGAGATTATTGTAATCATTGTGTGTGTGTGTGTGTGTGTGTGTGTGTGTGACATATCATGCTATACTCTTGGTCTATAAATGTCCTTGGACCCAAATACATCTTAGACCTGCTGGTTCCCTATAAAGCATCCAGAGCCCTGAGGTCATAGGTCATCAGGGACAGGTTTACTGTGCATTCCCAAAATCAGAACCAAACAAAGTGAAGGATCCTGTGGAACAAACTGCCTGAATACCTGAGGTCTGAGAAAAAGTTTGTTTAAATCAGACCTAAAAACATTACTGTTCACTGGAGCTTTTACTTAGATTCTCAATTGTTTTTTTTGTTTTTTTTATGTTTTTATGTCTCTTATTTTAATTGTCTTTTAATGCATATATTTTGTGCCAATCTCAAGTTTCTATGACAACCCCTTCTTGAATTAGAGCCAATAATGACAATTTGACCTTTCTGCTAAATGCGACCTTGACCTTTGACTTTTTGTAATATTGATAATTTCTTTATATGTATGTACATATGCATCAGTGTGTGTAACATTTGTTTTACCTTTGTGACTAAAACCTACTGTTATAACCATTATATGTGTAAAAGAAAGAGTCACCAAGGGTTCCTACAACTATCTATCTATCTATCTATCTATCTATCTATCTATCTATCTATCTATCTATCTATCTATCTATCTATCTATCTATCTATCTATCTATCTATCTATCTATCTATCTATCTATCTATCTATCTATCTATCTATCTATCTATCTATCTATCTATCTATCTATCTATCTATCTATCTATCTATCTTTTGCCTTATCCTTTAGACTGTTTTTGACCATTTTTCTCTGACTTCTGACCTCTGTGTTTTTGTGCTGTGCCTCAGTCGTACTAATGTAGGGGAGGGTCCCCAACGCAGCAGAACACATACTGGAGCCAGAGGACCCAGCTGATTATTTTATTATAAATAAACTTGTGTCAAACTGTCATTTGTGGTGTAAGTGGTGCCTTTGTCAGAGCTTTAACAGACAGTTCTGTCAGTGATGAAATCTGGTCGATTAAAAACATGCAAACTGATCTGGACCAGCTACAGCAGGGGTGTCAAACTGGGGTCCTGGGGGGGGGGGCAGTGTCCTGCATGTTTTAAATGTTTCCCCCTTCCATCACCATGGAAACCATTCCATCATTCCACTATCTTCTGCAGAGATGACGAAGAGGAGCCGATTATTAACTCTGATGCTTTATGAATGGATGGTGTAATGGAAATATTCAGAAAAATTCAACACTTCTTTAGTTTTTTTTTTCTTTTTCCTGAGTTTTATTCATGGAGCAGGTGTCAAAAAGAAACTGATAAAAAAAAAAGACTAAATTAAAACCGCTGGGACCAAATTTCAATACGAGTTCTGTTTTTTTTTAAGTATACATTTTTTGCAAATGTTCCATGTTATTTATAATTTTGTAAATATTTATTAGTTTTTGCTGATTTTACTTATTTTTTTACATTTTGCTTTTTTATTTAATTATTTTTCTTTTATTTTGCTCCATTTGTGTCTTACTTTCCCCATGTTACTAATTATTTTGTGAGTTTATTTTTCATTTTTGTTCATTTTTGTTCATTTTATTGGTCATTTTGTTTATTTTTCTACATTTTGCTTTTTATTTCATGTTTCCATTTGTGTCTTACTTTCTTCATGTTACTCATTATTTTGTCAGTTTATTATTCATTTTTGTTCATTTTATTCATGACATTTGATTGCTCATTATAATTCGTTTTCCTGTGGAACTGCTAAAGTCTCAGGAGTTAAAAGGTTAAACTGAATCATGTAGAAGAAGGAAATATCTAAAACATGTAGGACCAGAGTTTGACACTTATGATCTGCAGAAACATGCACATCCATATTTTTACCCACAATTTGTTCAGTAAAATTTGAAGCAGATATTCTCAGTAAGTGTGTCAAACCCAGACTAAATCTGCAAAAAGCAGCTACAACACATGCAAAGCCAAAGATGTAATCCTTCCTAAATACCTGCTAAATCATTTTTATATTAGCTGCCATTTTTCTGGATTTTCTGCCTTTCATTTATTTAATTTATTTAAAATGATAAAACTACTATTATGTCACTGGCCCGATTCCTGTTCAATACATTCTTTAATATGTAGATGGTATCTGTAGAATATTCCCTTATGTTTTCAAATCACCAGAATTGTGTGGTTTCTACGGAGGACTAAAAGTGCCAAAAATAAATAGATAAATACATCCTTCTATAATTAATTAAATATGTCATTCATTAATTACAATTGGAATTAAATAAATACGTGTTATTAAATGTGTCATTAATTCATAAAAATACCAATTAATTTGAGGCAAACAACATTAATAATAATAATAATAATAATAATAATAATAATAATAATAATAATAATAATAATAATAATAATAATAATAATAATAATAATAATAATAATAATAATAATTATTATTATTATTATTATATTGGCAGATAAAATAAATTCATGAGTCAAAATAATAAGATAGAAAGTGAAAAATATGAGATAAAAATTAAAAATTGTGAAATAAAGGGTCAAAAATAAAAGATAAAAAGTGAAAATTATGAGATAAAAAGTGATGAAATAAATCATGATCCACTGCAACATAAGGATCAGAAAATAATGAATTAGTCAAATAATAATATACTATTTTTTTTTCTTTACCTCAAATTAACCACATTAATGAATCAATGACCCATTTAATAACACATTTCTGTATTTAATTCCAATTTGAATTAATTAATGACATATTTAACAATGAATTTATTGACTTATTTATTTAATTTTGGCACTTTTAGTCCTCCATAAGTATCAGACGTACAAATATAAATTGTATTGGCAGTGTCTGCATCCAACTTAGATGGCAGGTTGTGAAGCAGGTTAAGTCTGCCTTGTGCACAGAATGTCTTTTATAAATAAAGTTGAACTGAATTGATGCTTTTCTTTCCAACTCCAACAACTAGAAGAAGCTGTTGCCTAGTAACAGCTGAAAATGAGGGGGACATTACATTAGGATCATGTATTTCTGTCACAAACAATGTTCAGACTTGTAATCCATTTCTACAGCAGCCGTATTTTGTACAGTGAACGTACGCTACCTTCTCCATGATCCTATCGATCTGGCGGTTCTGCGTGTCAATCTCCTGACCCATGTCCAGGGCCATGTGACGCAGATTGCCAATGATTCCGCCCACTTGCTCCAGGTTCTCATCCATCTCATTCTCTCGGGCGTCATTTGTTACCCTGAAAAACACAGCAAAGTGGGACTATTTAAAGGCCAACTCATTATGTAGTACACAGTGTCATGTTCTGGTGTAAAATAGTGTACGAAAATAGCAGGTACAACATGTTTTAAATGAGTTATCTATGAGGAAAGTACAATGTCACCAGAGTTCAAGTATTGACATTTATGTACAAAACTGTAAGTGGTGTTGGCCTGATTCGTCTTAGTTCTAGTGAGTAGTTTGTGAACACATTCAGAGAGCACTTACTGTAATTTCTGGACTATAAGGTGCATTTAAATGACTTTAATTTTCTCCAAAAATGACAGTGTGCCTTATACATATGGATTAATTGTGGTGGTGCTTAGTGACTTGGAATTTTGACTTTTTATCTCATAATTTAGACTTTTTATCTCATAATTTAGACTTTTTATCTCATAATTTAGTTTTTCATCTCATAATTTTGATGTTTTATCTCACGATTTTGACTTTTTATCTCATGATTTTGACTTTTTATCTCATGATTGTGACTTTTTATCCCACAATTTTGTTTTTTATCTCATGATTTAGTTTTTTATCTCATAATTTAGACTTTTTATCTCATAATTTTGATGTTTTATCTCATGATTTTGACTTTTTATCTGATAATTTTGGCTTTTTATCTCATAATTAAATTTTTTATCTCATGATTTTGACTTTTCATCTCAATTTTTACTTTTTGTCTTGTCCCGTGATTTTGCTTTATCTCATAATTTTGACTTTTTATCTCACAATTTTGTTTTTTATCTCATGATTTTGACTTCACTTAATGCACCTTATTGTCCAGTGCACCTTATAGTGCAGAAAATACGGTAATACAAGGCTATTTTGGTGCTTCTCATTTCTCTTTTTTTTCTCCTCAAAAAGGTTGATGCACGGTTGTCAGGAGGATTAGGAAGAAGGGTGTGAGAGACGTGTTTTTAAGGGACTGAGAGATATAAACTGCAGGATTTTTAGAAGTATCCATGAGGCTTAGCGTATGTGTGACAGTCTAACCTGAGCTGTCAACACTCGTTTTTTCCCGGACTCTCCCATATTTCAGACCCATCTCCCACACCCCCTCCTGTTTTGTAATGTCTCCCAGTAATCCCCCCTACTTTATTTGGTCTGAACATCAAAAACTAAATGTGCAGACATA